>JAJOOS010007271.1:0-67363 GCA_029582725.1 Solanum chiquidenum
GAGAAGTCCCATACCCTCCCTTACACTATGTAGAAACCCTTAAGAAAGCCCTAGTAAGAGTTCACACCTTTCATACCTTCATTTACTTTTACATTAGGGAAATATTGCAATAACCGACATAGATCATGAGAGCTACATGGAATCCGGTGTTCTACTCCCACACCGAAAAAGAGGGTTAACACTTGCCTAAGGTGTAACCATTCGTACATAGCTATCTAGGTGGATCCACTAAGCTAAAGTCCTATGTGGGTAGTCAAGGATATTGCTTATAGAAACCCTAACTTACTAAACGTGGGGGTTTCCATCTCAGGAGACAACACATACCATGGGTAATCCGGACTTGCTAAACGTGAGGAAACCCATGTGGGGAGCCGGACTTACTAAACGTGAGACCCCCATCTCATTTACATGCCCTTTTGGTGCTAAGCATCTAATTCCCTTTTGTAATCATCTTTAGTCATCACATAAGTTCACATTATCCTTTACTAGACTCTTATGTAGACCTCTTACCATAATAGCTCATATGTGTTCATAAGTGAGTAACAATCCTTTCACTTTAGATACACTTAGCAAGTGAGTAAATCTTTCACTTTACATTACATTATAATCATGAGACTACCTTTCAATCATAGAGAAATCATACCATAACATACATACATACTTCATAGCTAATTCAAGTGTAGAGGGTTAAGGATGAGGAAACTAGGTCACCAACACCACAACAACACATTAAGTATATCATCCTTACAATCCAAGTAATTCATCTTTCATACTTGAGCTCAAAGAAGAACCAACCTTTATACCTCCTTGCCCTTCATGGGACATTCATACTTCAATTACCAAACAATTCATAACCAATACATAATACAAGGTAATCCATGAAGTAATAACATACTCAACATCAACATAAGCAATTGACATATTCCCTTCATAGCCTTCAAGGCCTCATTCAAGGACTCAACCCTAATTTCATATAAATTATACATAACCTAGGTTAGAATCATCATACAAACATGAATTACATAACATCACATTCAATTCATAGCCTTCAATTAATATCCAACACAAACTAGGGTTAGAATTAGGGAAAGAAAGAGAAACATGGGTCTCATAGGGAATTATTCAAGAAACCACCAATACAACATATATTCATCCATAATTGTTCATATAACATCAGTCAAAGTCAGTTTATAACATCAATTTCACTTTAGAAAGAAGACCCACATTTTTTATTGAAACCTAGAAATCAGAGATTTTGAATTTCATCTTGAAGGGGCCTCTTGGGGAAAGGAATCCCAAGAGTGATAAGCAACCATACCTTATTGACGAATTAACCACGAAAATCCGAATTGAAACCTTGGAGAGTTGGTCTTCTTCTTGAAGCTCCAATCTTCTTCAATGGAGTTCTTAAGAAGAGAGAGAAAGTAGATTTAAGGAGGAACTTTAGGTTTTGATCTTTGGGGTTTTGTGTTTGAGTGATAAAAGTGAGGTAAAGTGACTTAAAAATCATTATATACACGTCCCCTAAAGTACCCTAAATACCCCTCACTTAGTTGGACTCTTTAATGAAGTAAAAATCGATTTCTAAATTTCTGCATTTTCATCGCGGAACAAGTCCGTGACGCGGGGCTGTTCCCTGAAGATATTTGGAAATAAATTTTGAGACAGTAGAGTCCGCGACACGACCGCATCGTGAAATAAACTTTTGCTCCTTGGGGGAGCTTGTCTGCGACGCGCACCTACTCCCTCCAAGTGCAATTTGCAAGCTGCCTTGGCAGCTTGCTTGGCCAAGGTTGGGGTCTTCCTCGGTACGGTTGCCCCAGGGCATTGTATTCGAACGTTTTGACCCTATAAACATATATTTACCTAATTTAAACCTTTTTATAAGATTATACCATCATACGACACTCCCAAACCTGTCCAAAACCTAAGGACACACTAGGACACATTTTTCTCTAGTTTTCGGACATCGTGGTCGTTTCTTGACGCTTAGACTTTTACACTTCCAAACCAAGTCAATTGCATTATTTTAGGTTTAGAAACATCATTTTAACTATTTTAAAGTCATTATTCATAAGGTGAGGTTCTAACTTAAGTCATAGAATTTCTGGGGTGTTACATGTGGGTACATAGTTATGGGATAGGGAGATTGCTACTAGATACTCCACCTCAACTCACGGATGAGCATCCATATCAAGAGGTTGCTATTAGATACTCCGCCTCAACTAACGGATGAGCATCCACCCTAATTCATATCCACTCGGTTCTTAGCATTATTCCCCACGGATTACTTAACATTCATTACATTAGTTCATTATGGGACAAGAGATTGTTACTAGATACACCACCTCAACTCATGGATGAGTATCCATCTCAAACCCAACACTCATTAAAATGGGATATAGGGATTACTACTAGATACTCCGCCTCAACACATGGATGAGTATCCATCTCAAACATAACATTCATTAAAATGGGATAAAGAGATTGTTACTAGATACTCTTCCTCAACTCACGGATGAGCATCTATCCCATCCCAACATTCATTCATTGGAAAGCTCATAGATTCAATGTTGAGAATAGCCTTTCACCTAAGAATCCCCATATTGTGAGAAAGACCTTTCACAACATGTCGTTATCCTTCATTAGAGTACAATTGAGAATAGCCTTTCAATTGATACATCATCATTAGCATAATCATAGAAACTTCATTCATTAATCATTCATGAGTGAGTGTGTATCTGAGAATAACCTTTCAGATAGAACATCTTCATTCAAAAGTGTTAATTGAGAAATAACATTTAATCATAACACAATTACATTTTAAACATGATCATAACACTTTCATTGAAATCAGACACATATACTTCACATCATAATCATACATAATCCTTCATGAAATTGCCCCTTAGGGATATGAACCAACATCAACCCATAAATCCAAACTACTACAATAGATAAGGAAGTTGACATGATTCAATCACTTAATTCAATATAAACATAAAAAATTCAACATAATTACATAATCAACCAATTCCCAATCTCAAATCACAACTTAAGAATTTGGGGGAAGACATGGGTTCTTGGAAGATATCATCTTAATTCATCTTTTAATACACTATTCATTCATAATTCAATGCTACAAAGCCTTTAAAAATCATTTGGAATCGAACCAATGCGTAGATTGAAAACTAGGGTTTTGGGGAAAACATTGGAGACTTGAAATCACTTTTGAAATTGGCTCCTTGAAAGAAACTAAGTCAAGGATGAATACTACCATACCTTTTATCGAAGAACTCCATGAAAATACTTTGAAAAACTTGAAGTCTTAAACTTGGAAGCTTGAATCCTTCACCTCCAATGGAGGTTTCTAGAGAGAGAACTTTTGGAGGGAAGGGGAGGTTTCTAATTTCGGTTTTGAATTGATGAATTGAAAATATAGTTTAATACTTTAAAAATCCTTAAAATACTTTAAATAACCAAATAAAACCATCCCCCAACTAAACAAGACTTAAAATGAATTTACCACTTCACCCCCACAATGGCCGAACCAAACCAGTAAACTAGGTGGTGACTCACGAAACCTACCCACGGGCTGTGTGTAGGTCCACGCTCTATGCTGCAGAGTCGTGATTCGTGGTTTTGGGTTGGTTTTGGGGGACTTGACCTACGGAGGTCATCCACGGGGTATGGATGGACCTAAGGGGTGTGGTCCTCCTCCGTAGGTCACCAAACTTTAGGGAACTTTCATTTTCTTTGGGATCTTGGGGGTTAAGCTTTAGGCTCCTCCTCAAGGACCTAGGTTGGTCCTTGGGGAGTCGTACCTTGATGTTTAACTCCTAAACCCCTCAACCATAGCTCGGGACAACATTTTTCACCCTCAAATACCACATCAACTCAAAGACACACTAGTTAGGCTCTAGTTTCACTTATTCATTTTACGGGTCGTTACATTATCCCCCACTTGGGAACATTCATCCTCGAATGACACTTTAAACACATTGAAGGGTTAACGACTCAAAACTAGCATCCCATCATGCATGCACCATCATAAACAAATGCACAATACTAGGAGGAAACATCAACTCCACATCAATAAGCTCAATGCAACACAAGAAGGTAGGAACTACATTTACAAACTCATTACGCCTCATAAATTAAACATTTCTCATTTCATTGGAGGAATTTCGTTCTCCAACTCATATCATGCTCATCATAACTTCATTAAGCACATTATGCAATTTCTTCATAAAAGAACATTTAGGCATGTTCAACAATTTACCTCATGAAGCATATAGACAACTCATACTAAATGAAAATCAACATGAGGAACATAATTCATAGAAACTCAGTTTTTCATTCAAACATAAACTCATTAAGAATATGCATAACATAAGAAGACCATGGAAACACATATTCACACATGACTCCAAAAACATGAAACAAGGCAAAAAGGAACTCTTTCTCTTAGGCTTGAATAGGCATAGAAGGAAAGAGATAAGGATATCAGGACTTCTCATTGGCCCTTGGCCTACCCTAATTATCACCCTCAACTATAACTCTTACTATTCAACATACTATCCCCTACTTAGGAGTAAACCCAACTAAGGCTTATCATGAACATAACATAGGAACCTTAACAATACATTCACTACTTATAAGAAACCATTAATGTACCGGTGCTTTCAAACTAGAAAGGTCATAATTAAGAAACTCTTGCTCCAAAACAACCTTACCAACACCACTCAAGGTCTCATATGAGTCTACCGCACCGGGTGTAAACTCTTTAAACTCACTACACCTCTTAAGGTAAGATTTTCAAGGAAGCCTAACTCATGAACATTAAGGACACTCAAAGGCGTTACCATCTAAGTACATTATCACCCACTTGGGAGTAAGCCTATACAAACCCTTTAAACTTCACTTCTTTTAATTCTAAGGTCAGAGAAAAACATCACTAAACTTTCACACTCATCACCCAAGGGGATTCTAAAACAAGGTGAAATACACTTCTACCATTTTTATAGGAGTATACTTACTTCAAAAACCTAGGCATTTCTAAAACACGACATTTCATCAACTCTTTACACATACCTAAAAATTCATCATGACTAAGCCGGGTTCTATCATCATCTTAACTATAACGATAAGTAACCCATTCATACAATAAACAATATCCCAATCTATCGTCTCATATCTATCAAGTCACATAGCCATAATTGGCATCACAACCAACCTTTCTCCCTCACACATTCTAGCATACTCCTTTCAAGTGGTCATACCCTAAAGACCATCGGATAAGGAATAAGAGAGAGACATTATAGAGTTAAACTATATGGCACGACTTGATGAATGAAGAAGTGAAACTTTCCTAACACCCAATAGCCTCATATTCATAAATGTGGCGCACTTCACATTATGAACAAGACTCTACTAGATGTGGTTTGAGACATCCTAAAACCATTACAAAATCTTGTGCTCTGATACCATATTTGTCACAACCCGAGCATACACCCCGTAAGTGACATGGTGTACTCGACCCCGAAGGGTTCTCATACAAGACTCATAGTATTCTTGAACATAAGAACATAGGAAAATTAAGCGGAATTAAAACTTTTCTTTACAATCAAAATCCTTTTTTTCACAAAAACAAGCGGAAGACTTTGTATACTATGTCTCACACTAACTAATACTTTGAATACAACTTTGGGACATAGCCCATACAAAGACTCTAAATATACAATGAAAGATATAAAGGGAACATAGTGGGTTTTTTCCTCGAATCTACGAGGACTCACCAAGTCTTCATCTCCAAGATCCTTAGAAACCTATTCTTAAAGTATAGAACATCAAACCTCCACAACCCTACACTTTGGTAAAAATGAAGAAATATGGGTTAGCACATTAAGTACTAAGTATGGAAGCCATGCAAAAACCATGCTTAAAATGGACATTTTCTTTGGAAACCATGCTTTATGCCATTTTGAGAAAAGCTTCGTGAACATGAGTATAAGAGGCATAATATATAAACATAACCAACATATAAGACATTTATCCACATTAGAACATAGCCAACATATAATCCATTTATCCACATTAAGCCTTCACCTCAAGTAACTCTCATGTAATACCTTGTGCAATGTATGATTAGCATCTCATACCACCATCAACACTAAAGTACCACATTAAGGTCACCAAAAGTGAACTTGCCATTCAACCTTTCCATTTTCACACAATACTCATACATAAGAGACATAAACATTTCATAAGTCATCACATAAGGACCATCACCTAGGGCAACTCTAAGTCATACTTGTGCAATGTTTGAGTAGCATCCCATGCTACTACTCATACTAAGTACTCCTTTGAAGCAACCAGAGACAAGGCACATTCATATTCATTAAGTCATGACAAGGAAGTAACTCATAATAGAATCCAAGTACCGCATGTGTCATTACATTAAATACATAAGTCAACATTCCCCATTAGCTTTATTAAGAACACCTTAATTCATTAGACATTAAACAAACATTCTCCATTAACATCATCATAAGAGCACATTCATTTCATTTAACATTACATCATAAAGGAACACACCACAACCTCTCTCCAACCCTACTAGTGCAATGCATGGATGGCATCACATACTACCACCCACACTAAGTAGTGCATTCTTGAGAAGCCATAGTTCATTATCATTCTTTGTGGGGGTAGGCCTTAACCGACATAGATCATGTGAGAAATTCATGGAATCCCGATGTCACCCTCACCGGATAAGGGATTCCTACTTGCCTAAGGTTGGACCATTGTTTTTATCTTAAGTAAATCCACTAGCTAGACCTATGTGGGCACATAGTTATGGAATAGGAAGATTGCTACTCGATACCCCACCTCAACTCACGGATGAGCATCCATCTCAAGACGTTGCTACTATATACTCCTTCTCAACTCTCGGATGAGCATCCACCCCTATTCATATCCACTCGGTGCTTAGCATTATTCCCTACGGAGTACTTAACATTCATTACATTAGTTCATTATGGGATACGAGATTGTTACTAGATATCCTGCCTCAACTCATGGATGAGTATCCGTCTTAAACCCTACATTAATTAAAATGTGATATAGGGATTGTTACTAGATACTCCACCTCAACTCATGGATGAGTATCCATCTCAAACCCAACATTCATTAAAATGGGATATAGGGATTGTTACTAGATACTCTACCTCAACTCACGGATGAGCATCCATCTCATCCAAAAATTCATTTATTGGAAAGCTCATAGATTCAACGATGAGAATAGCCTTTCACCTAAGAATCCCCATATTGTGGGAAAGTCCTTTCACAATATGTCATTATCCTTCATTAGAGTACAATTGAGAAGAGCCTTTCAACTGATACATCATCATTAGCATAATCATAGAAACTTCATTCATTAGTCATTCATGAGTGTGTGTATGTGAGAATAACCTTTCACATAGATCATCATCATTAATAAGTGTTAATTGAGAAATAACATTTAATCATAACATAAATACATTCTAAACATGGTCATAACACTTTCATTGAGATCACACACATATACTTCACATCATGATCATACATAATCCTTCATGAAATTTCCCCTTAGGGCTATGAACCAACATCAACCCACAAATCCAAACTACTACAATAGATAAGGAAGTTGACATGATTCAATCACTTAATTCAATAAAAACATAAGCAATTCAACATACTTGTATAATTAACCAATTCCCAATCTTAAATCACAACTTAAGAATTTGGGGGAAAACATGGGTTCTAGGAAGAAATCATCTTAATTCATCTTTAAATCCACGAATAATTCATAATTCAATGCAACAAATCCTTTGAAAATCGTTTGGAATCGAACCCATGCATAGATTGAAAACTAGGGTTTTGGGGAAAACATTGGAGAGTTGAAATAACTTTCGAAATTGGCTCCTTGAAAGAAACTAAGTCAAGGATAAAGACTACCATGCCTTTTATGGAAGAACTCCATGAAAATACTTTGAAAAACTTGAAGTCTTGACCTTGGAAGCGTGAATCCTTCTCCTCCAATGGAGGTTTCTAGAGAGAGAACTTTTGGAGGGGAAGGGAGGTTTCTAATATTGGTTTTAAAATAATGAATTCAAAATAGAGTTTAATACTTTAAAAACCCTTAAAATACTTTAAATAAATAATTAAAGCCGTCCCCCAACTAAAGAAGACTTAAAATGAATTTACCACTACACCCCCACAATGGCCGAACCAAACCAGTAAAATAGGTAGTGACTCACGAAACGCATCCACGGATCATGGGTGGGTCCACGCTCCGTGCTGCTGAGTCGTGGTTCATGGATGAGGCTTGGTTTTGGGAGCCTTGACCTACGGAGGCCATCCACGGGATGTGGATGGACCTAAGGGGAGTGGTCCCCTTCCATAGGTCACCAAACTTTAGGTAACTTTGATTTTCTTTGGGGTCTTGGGGGTTAAGCTTTAGGGTCCTCCTCAAGGACCCCTAGGGTGGTCCTTGGGGAGTCATACCTTGAATTTTAAACCCTAAACCCCTCAACCATAGTTCGGGACAACATTTTTCAGCCTCAAACCCCATATCAACTAAAAGACACACTAGTTAGGCTCTAGTTTCACTTATTCATTTTACGGGTCGTTACATTATCCCCGACTTGGGAACATTCATCCTCGAATGACACTTTAAACACATTAAGGGGTTAACGACTCAAGACTAGCAGTCCATCTTGCATGAAACATCATAAATAAATGTACAATACTAGGAGGAAACATCAACTCCACATCAATAAGATCCATGCAACACAAGAAGTTAGGAACTTCATCTACAAACTCATTATGCATCATAACTTCAACATTTCTCATTTCATTGGAGGAACTTCCTTCTCCACCTCATATCATTCTCATCATAACATCATTAACCACATTATGCAATTTCTTCATAAAAGCACATTTAGGCATGTTCAACAATTTACTTCATGAAGCATATAGGCAACTTAAACTAAATACAAATCAACATGAGGATCATAATTCATAGAAACTCATTTTTTCATTCAAACATAAACTCATTAAGAACATGCATAACATAAGGAGACCATGGAAACACATATTCACACATGACTCCAAAAACATGAAACAAGCCAAAAAGGAACTCTTTGTCTTAGGCTTGAATAGGCATAGAAGGAAAGAGATAAGGATATCAGGACTTCTCATTGGCCCTTGCCCTACCCCAATTAGCACCCTCAACTATAACTCTTTACTATTCAACATACTATTCCCCACTTTAGGTGTTAACCTAACTAAGGCTTATCATGAACATAACATAGGAACCTTAACAAGACATTCACAACCTATAAGAAACCATCAACATACCGGTGCTCTCAAACTAGAAAGGTCATCATTAAGAAACTCTTACTCCCAAACAACCTTACAAACACCACTCAGGTCTCATATGAGTCTACCAAACCGGTTCTAAACTCCATAAACTCACTACACCTCTTAAGGTGATATTATCAAGCAAGTGTAACTCATGAACATCAAGGACACTCAAAAGCCTTACCATCTAAGCACATTATCCCCCATTTGGGAGTAAGCCTATACAAACCCTTTACTACTTCACTTCTTTTAATTCTAAGGTAGGAGAAAAACATCACTAAACTTTCACACTCATCACCCAAGGTGATTCTAATCCGAGGTGAATTACACTTCTACCCTTTTTAGAGGAGTTTACTAACTTCACACACCTAGGTATTTCTAAAACACCACATTTCATCAACTCTTTTAACATACATCTAAACTCATCATGACTAAATCGGATTTTATCATCATCTTAAGCATAGCCATAAGCAACCCATTCATACTAAAAACAACATCATAATTTATCGCCTCATATCTATCAAGTCACATGGCCATAATTAGCATCACAACCAACCTTTCTCCCTCACACCTTCTACCATACTCCTCTCAAGTGGTCATACCCTAAAGACCATCAGATAAGGAATAAGAGAGAGACATTATAGAGTTAAACTCTATAGTACGACTTGAAGAATGAAGAAGTGAAACTTTCCTAACACCCAATAGCCTCATATTCATAAATGTGGCGAGCTTCACATTATGAACAAGACTCTACTAGATGTGGTTTGAGACTTCCTAAAACCATTCCAAAATCTTGTTCTCTGATACCATGTTTGTCACGACCCGAGCCTACACCCCGGAAGTGACACGGCATACTCGACCCCGAAGGGATCTCATACAAGCTTCATAGCATTATTGAACATAAGAACTTAGGAAAATAAGGCGGAATTAAAACTTTTCTTTACAATCAAAATCCTTTTTCTTAAAAACAAGCGGAAGACTTTCTAAACTATGTCTCAAACCATCTAATACTTTGAATACAACTTTGGGACATATCCCATACAAAGACTCTAAACATACAATGAAAGACATAAAGGAAACATAGTGGGTTTTGTCCTCAAATCTATGAGGACTCGCCAAGTCTTCATCTTCAAGCTCTTCAGAAACATATTCTTCAAGTATAGAACATCAAATCTCCACAACCCTACACTTCGGTAAAAATGGAGAAATATGGGTTGGCACAATTAAGTACTAAGTATCGAAGCCATAAAAAAACCATGCTTAAAACAAACATTTTCTTTGGAAACCATGCTTTATGCCATTTTTGAGAAAAGGTTCTTGAACATGAGTATAAGAGGCATAATATACAAACATAACAAACATACAAGCCATTATCCACATTAGAACATAGCCAACATATAAGCCATTTATCCACATTAGAACATAGCCAACGTATAAGCCATTTATCCATATTAAGCCTTCACCTCAAGTAACCCTCATGCTATACCTTGTGCAATGTATGAATAGAATCCCATACCACCATCCACATTAAAGTACCACATTAAGGTCAATAAAAGTGAACTAACCATTCAACCTTTCCATCTTCACACAATACTCATACATAAGAGACATAAATATTTCATAAGTCATATCATCACATAAGGACCATCACCTTGGGAAACTCTAAGTCATACTTGTGCAATGTATGAGTAGCATCCCATACTACAACTCACACTAAGTACTCTTATGAAGCCACCATACACAAGGAACATTCATATTCATTAAGTCATGACAAGAAATAAACTCATAATACAATCCAAGTAAAGCATGCGTCAGCACATTAAATACATAAGTCAACATTCCCCATTAGCTTCATTAAGAATACCTTCATTCATTAGACATTAAACCAACATTCTCCATTAACATCATCATAAGAGCACATTCATTTCATTTAACATTACATCATAAAGGAACACACCACACCCTCTCTCAATGCCTACTTGTGCAATGCATGGATTGCATCCCATACTACCACCCACAATAAGTAGTGCATTCTTGAGAAGCCATAGTTCATTATCATTCTTTGTGGGGGTAAGACTTAACCGACATAGACCATGTGAGCAATTCATGGAATTCCGGTGTCACCCTCACCGGATAAGGGATTTCTACTTACCTAAGGTAGGACCATTGTTTTTAGCTTAAGTGGATCCACTACCTAGACCTATGTGGGCACATAGTTAGGGGATAGGGAGATTGCTACTAGATACCCTGCCTCAACTCACGGATGAGCATCCATCTCAAGAGGTTGCTACTAGATACTCCACCTCAACTCACGGATGAGCATCCCCCCTAATTCATATACACTCGGTTCTTAGCATTATTCCCCATGGATTACTTAACATTCATTACATTAGTTCATTATGGGATAAGAGATTGTTACTTGATACCCCACCTCAACTCATGGATGAGTATCCATCTCAAACCCAACATTCATTAAAATGGGATCTAGGGATTGTTACTAGATACTCTGCCTCAACTCATGGATTAGTATCCATCTCAAACACAACATTTATTAAAATAGGATATATGGATTATTACTAGATACTCCACCTCAACTCACCGATAAGCATCCATCCCATCCCAACATTCATTCATTGGAAAGCTTATAGATTCAAAAATGAGAATAGCCTTTCACCTAAGAATCCCCATATTGTAAGAAAGTCCTTTCACAACATGTCATTAACCTTCATTAGAGTACAATTGATAATAGCATTTCAATTGATACATCATCATTAGCATAATCATAGAAACTTCATTCATTAGTCATTCATGAGTGTGTGTATGTGAGAATAACCTTTCACATAGATCATCATCATTCATAAGTGTTAATTGAGAATTAACATTCAATCATAACACAATTACATTCTAAACATGATCATAATACTTTCATTGAGATCACACACATATACTTCACATCATAATCATACATAGTCCTTCATGAAATTGCCCCTTAGGGCTATGAACCAACATCAACCCATAAATCCAAACTACTACAATAGATAAGGAAGTTGACATGATTCAATCACTTAATTCAATAAAAACATAAGCAATTCAACATACTTGTATAATTAACCAATTCCCAATCTTAAATCACAACTTAAGAATTTGGGGGGAAACATGGGTTCTAGGAAGAAATCATCTTAATTCATCTTTAAATCCACGAATAATTCATAATTCAATGCAACAAATCCTTTGAAAATCGTTTGGAATCGAACCCATGCATAGATTGAAAACTAGGGTTTTGGGGAAAACATTGGAGAGTTGAAATCACTTTCGAAATTGGCTCCTTGAAAGAAACTAAGTCAAGGATGAAGACTACCATACCTTTTATGGAAGAACTCCATTAAAATACTTTGAAAAACATGAAGTCTTGACCTTGAAAGCTTGAATCCTTTACCTCTAATGGAGGTTTCTAGAGAGAGAACTTTTGGATGGGAGTGGAGGTTTCTAATTTTGGTTTTGAAATAATGAATTGAAAATAGAATTTAATACTTTAAAAACCCTTAAAATACTTTAAATAGCCAATTAAAACCGTCCCCCAACAAAACAAGACTTAAAATGAATTTACCACTTCACTCGCACAATGGCCGAACCAAACCAGTAAACTAGGTGGTGACTCACGAAACCCACCCACGGACCGTGGGTGGGTCCACGCTCTATGATGTTTAGTCGTGGTTCATGGTTGTGTCTTGGTTTTGGGAGAATTGACCTACGGAGGCCATCCACAGGATGTGGATGGACCTACGGGGCGTGGTCCCCTTCCATAGGTCACCAAACTTTAGGCAACTTTCATTTTCTTTGGGGTCTTGGGGGTTAAGCTTTAGGGTCCTCCTCAAGGACCACTAGGGTGGTCCTTGGGGAGTCTTACCTTGAAGTTTAAACCCTAAACCCCTCACCATATCTCGGGACAACATTTTTCACCCTCAAACTCCACATCAACTCACAGACACAGTAGTTAGGCTCTAGTTTCACTTATTCGTTTTACGGGTCGTTACAGAAGCAATGGACGAAAATCCCTCCACAAACCTTCCATAGTAAACGGCCAAACCCAAAAAGCTTCTAATGTCGAAAGGAGTTAGAGGTCTAGGCCAACTCTTGACCGCATCCGTCTTCTTCGGATCTACCTCAATATCCTCACTTGACACAATAAGACCAAGGAAAGTTACGGACCGTAACCAAAATTCACACTTGCTAAACTTTGCAAAAGTTGTTGGCCTTAAGAAGTTGCAACACAATTCTCAAATGGTCCATAAGTTCGTTCTCACTCCTTGAATAGATCAAAATATCATCAATAAACACAATTATGAACATATCAAGGTATTGTCTAAACACCCTATTCTTCAAATCCATAAATGCCACCGGAGAATTAGTCTACCCAAATGACATAACCAAAAACTCATAATGACCATACCGGGTTTGAAAAGTTGTCTTTGGAATATCATTCCCTCTCACCCTCAATTGGTGATAACCCGAACGAAGATCAATCTTAGAGAAATAACTAGCCCCTTGAAGTTGGTCAACAAGTCATCACTTCTTGGAAAAGGATACTTGTTCTTAATGGTCACTTTATTCAATTTGTGATAATCAATGCACATTCGAAGAGACCCATCTTTCTTTCTAACAAATAACATGGGAGCACCCCATGGATAGATACTCGGTCGGATGAAACCCTTATCCAACAAATCCTTTAATTACTTTTTCAACTCTTTTAACTCGACTGGAGCTATTCTACAAGGAGGAATAGATATAGGTTGCATATCTGGAAGAAGGTCAATACCAAAATCTATTTCCTGCTCGGGAGGAATATCGGGCAAATTATCTGGGAAAACTTTTGGGAATTCATTAACCACAGGAACCAACTCAATAGAAGGAGTATCGGAATCTATATCCCTCACCCTAACAACATGGTAAAAACAACCATTCGAGATCATCTTCCTAGGTTTAAGGTAAGACACAAATTGACCTCTAGGCATAGAATTTCCCCCTTTTCACTCTAAGATAGGCTCATTCGGAAATTGGAATCTAACCACCCGAGTTCTAAAATCAATAGAGGCATAACATGCATGCAACCAATCCATACCAAGAATCACATCAAAGTCTAACATGTCAAGCTCTACCAAGTCAACAAGAGTAACTCTATGGGATAAGGAAATGATACATCTTCTATAAACCCTCTTAGGCCCCACAGAGTCACCAACAGGAGTAGAGACAGAAAAAGGTTCTAATAATACTTTCGGAGGAACATCAAACCTCCTAGCCACATAGAGTGTCACAAAAGGTAAAGTCACACCGGGATCTAACAAGGCATACATATCAATACTAAATACTTTTAGCATACTGGTCACTACATCCGGGGAGCTCTCTTGGTCATCTCGGATTTGGAGAGCATAAAAGCAGTTTTGCTTTGGAGCATTGGAGTTTGAAATGCCTGGAGGAGCTTGCCTGCCCTCTCTTCTTTTAGCCGCAAGTGTGGGACAATCTCTCACTTTGTGTCTACTCTTTCCACAACCAAACTAACCATCCATGCCAATAGGTACTTACCATCATATTTCCGTCCACACTCTGCACAAATGGGCCTAGTCATATAAGAGCCACTACTATTACCTCCTTGAGGTTTAGGGTTAGACACCCTATCCTTGTTGACCCTTTGGGGAGAACTAGAGGAACCTTGGTTGGAAAACCTTTGTCTAAACCTTGGTCGACCTTGTCCATTGGATCTAGTATTGGAGAAGTTCCCATCACCGGTTCTAACTCTTTTCACCTCCTCATTCTTTTCCTTAATTTTTTGTGCATGGACCATGAGACGAGAGATGTCCATTTCACCAATGAGCATCGCGGTATGACACTTTTTCACCACCACATCAGATATACCTGTCACAAACTTATTCATCCTAGCCCATAAATCCGTAATTGTAGATGGAACATACTTAGAAAATTAAGTGAACTTTAGGGCATACTTTTCACACTCATACTTCCTTGACGTAGTTTAATGAACTCTTGTGCCTTTGCTTCCCTTATCTCTAAGGGAAATAACCTATCCAGAAATGTCGATTTAAACATTTCCTACTCTACTGGACCCGCTCCCACAGGCCTTGCTTCCTCCACTGATCATACCATACTTGAGCAACCCCTTTTAGTTGGTAAGCATCCAATTCTTCCTTCTCATGTGGAGTCACCCGATGATAACAAGTACCTTGTAGACCTCATCGACAAACTCTTGAGGCTCCTCCTCAACTTTGGAGCCATAAAATTTGGGAGGGTTCATTCTCATAAAATCCCTCACTCTTGAAGCGGACGAATTCACATTAGGATTCACCAGAGCTACAACCTCTCTATTGGCTTGAGTCGCCAAAGCTTGAGCCAACATTTGAAAAGCTGACCAAACATCCACATTTGTCATGTTCTCAGCCAAAGGATCAATCGGTTCTTGGGGAGGAGCTCCTTGTTCCACATTGTAACCCTCTATCCTTCTATCATTCCTTCTGGTATTCATATCATGAAGACACAGGACAAGGATTAGGAGAGAGATTTTTCTAGAGTTAAACTCTAAGGCACGACTTAAGAGTAATGAAAAAGTGAAATTTCCTAAACATCTTATAGCCACTCATTCATAAATGTGGTGCACTTCACACCTATGAACAAGACTCTACTAGACTTGGCTTATGCTACATTATCTTAGGATCATTTTAAGACTTGTGCTCTGATTACCAAGTTTGTCACAACCCAGGGGTACCCCCTAGATGTAACATGGTGTATAGAACCCCGAAGGACTCCATACAAGCCACTTAGCATATCATAACATAAGCAATAGAACAATAAAGAGCAAAACACATTTCAAGTCTTAAAAAGTTTTTCATAAAAGAAAGCGGAACTGTAGACTTGTCTCAATATAGCCATCTATTGCAATACTTGAATGAAGTAGGGCCTAGCCCATACAACATGTCCAAAAAGGGAATACAATAAAGGAAACTACATCATGATAAAAAGCCATCCTCGAACCATGAGGACTCACCAACAAGCTCAGAATATAGAAAAGTTCAAGCACTAGCCACTAGAATGATCACCTCGAGAATTGGACCCTACACTTGGGAAAATGTAGGAAAACTAGGCGTTAGTACAAAAATTCACTAAGTATGATAGCCATGCATAAAAACCTTGAAAACATGCTAAAAGGCACATTTCATTTGAAAGCATGCAATTTACCAAGTTTAAACATCATCATGAATATAGTGGAAAAGCATAAGCCATAAGCATAGTCAATACATAGATCATCATAACATAAGATAAACACTTCATAAATACCCTCAAAGCATACTTGTGCAATGCATGAATAAGACCCCATAAATCTCACCCATGCTAAGTAAACCGCTTTAGGCCATTATTCATATTCATCACCTTCTTGACCTTGAAAACTCATACAAAAGCTTCTTGAGTAACCATAGTTCATAATTCATATTCTTTTTCTTGTTGTTGTGGGAATAAGCCTTAACCAATATGAGACCATGTGAGCTATACATGGACCCTCGGTGTTACCCACACCGAAAAAGGGTGTCCTACTTGACTAAGGTAGAACCATACTCTTAGCTTAGGTGGATCCACTAGTTAAATAACCTATGGGGGCACATAGTTTATGGGATAAATATATTGCTACTGGAAACCCAGCCTCAACTAACGGGAGAGCTTCCATCTCATGAGACCTCATCTAGAAACCCAGCCTCTACTAACGGGAGAGCTTCCATCTCATTGTCAATATCCTCTCGGTACTAAGCATGATTCCCATGGAGTATATATTTAGTCATAACTTGATTCATTAAGATAGCTCATTCGATCATGCGTGAGAATAACCTTTTATCGTCCATGTCTACGTATAGATTCAATAGGTGAGAAAGCCTTTCAACCTTAGAATCTTCTATTATGAGAAAATCTTTCACATTATATCATATTCATACATAAGTATATCTATGAGAATACCCTTTAAACAACACAACAACTAGATCATAGTCATAGACACTTCACTCTCAAAGTGTTCTTAAAAGCATATACAAAGACTTCATAAACATGCATACATAATTTACCCTTTCAAGGGTCAAATCAACTAATATAGAATTCACTACATTAGACATGTATATCAACATAATTCAAGTAACCCAATCACTACATGCATAATCTAATAACATTCTACTTTCATCCACAAACCCATATCACAAGATCATAATTGGGAAATATGGAGATTTCATGTGTTCTTGGGGATTTCAACATAAAAACCATAAGTAATTATCAATTCATACATAATATAAAGTAATTCAAGCATTAGAATCGTTTTTGAAATGAACACATGACTTTGGAATCAAACCCTAGCTTTTAGGGATTTCTCTCTTTGAAATTGAGGTTTTGAAGGGACTCCATGGATGAAGGACTACCATACCTTATCAATTAATCCCATTGAATGTGGTGTTTAAACCTTGCTCCTTGAACCCTAGCTTTTACTTCCTTCTTCTTCTTCTTCTTCTTTGAGTTTTCTAGAGAGAGAATTTTTGGAGAGGATGAACTTTAGGAATCTATTTGGGTTTTGGAAATAATGAGTTGAATAGGTTGGTATTAAGTAAAAAAAACTTATATAGCGACCCTAAGTTAAGGTAATATGACCTCACTTAAGTTGGACTAAAACCAAAACACCCATCACTTAAAGTGAACTGCCAGGGACCACGAGAGGCCCCATGGGCCATGGTCCCCTCCGTGGACCTTGAGGAAGTGTCTAGGAAGCTAGTGCCTTTAGCCCACAAACCCAAGGCATTTTCACGAGGGGCTCCATGAGCTGTGGTGCTTGCCACGAGCCGTGATCCCTCTCGTGGGCCTTGAGGAAGTGGTTAAGCCACACTCCTTCAAACCTCAACCACCAAGGCATGACCAAGGCCACTCCCACGATCCATCTAAGGTTTCACGAGCCGTGAAGTAGCTCATGTGGAGGAGCTAATTTGGGGCAGCCTTAAGGAGGCTACTACCTCACCACCACGAGTAGCACCACGAGGCGTGATGACCACCATGAGATGTGAAGTCTCTCGTGGCATGGTGAGCAGTACCTTGGGAAATTTGGGAATCCTTGGTCCCTTTCCCTTGGCTCTTTCCCTCATGCCCTTGGCCCTAGGCCACCTTCATGACTCTAACTCTCATGTTTAGCTCTAGTTTAGCCTACTAGTTTCCGGGGTGTTACATGTTCGATGACCTTGAGGACCTAGAGGGTGATTTAGTCCTAGCAACTATGGAGGCCTCACTTACCACACATCTATAATTAGGCCTAGTAGATCACAACCCACGATTGGAGGAGAGCCGGGCATTGATGCCTAGATTGAGAGCACCCCTGATACACAACATTCGTCGCAGGCTTAGCCTGACAAGGGTATCTTGACTCTCTTCCTATTTTTATTTACTTTTTAGGCATGCAGTTTTTCTTTCACATTGAGGACACTGTTTCGTATATTTGGTGGGGTGACGGTATCTTGATACCTATCCTCTTAGTTGTATTTATTTTGTTTTGTTTTATTTCGTTGACTTTTAGATGTTTAGTTGTTTTTAGTGATTCCATAAATGTTTAGATATGAATAATATTCTTGTGTTGCTTGAATGTGAATGATGATTGTTGATTTTCTCTTGCACGTTTAAGTGTGGGTTGCGATCAATATCAATGACTTAAATAGTGCTCTTGATTGAAAAATATGTTTGTGTAAGTCCAATGACGAAAATTTGAGTTGCATAAGTCATGTGTTGAACTCTTAGCATCTCATTGTGACTAGTCGATTGTCGAAGTGAGTGTTGTAATGATCTTTGCATGCGAGCTTAACTTGTAGAATCGTGATCGATAATTGTATTCAATGCCTTGTCTGGTGAGGTTTTCTTGAAATATATGCTTGGTGATACCTATAACTTGCCATGTTGGTCCAATTGACTAGCATTGACGAATGAAAGAGATGATCTTAGGTACAAATTTTTTGAGAGTGCACTAATTGTTTATTATACCTCCTGGTGACCACCTTGTGAGAGTGTGAACCTAGCTTAGCACCATTTTCCTAACCTTTTCTTTGGATGAAACATAAACACATGTGACCCTTTTCCTCCCCACCTAGAACCTTCATGAAGTCTTGGTCTGTTTAAAAAGCCTAAGTTGGGGGTGTGGTAAATATGAGGAAAGAAATTGAGCAAAAAGTTTGTGAAATTCACCCTTGAAGATTTGTGTAAAAAAGAAGAAAAAGATGGAACCCTCCATATAAAAAAAATCAAAGCAAGAGAGAAAGATTGAAAAAGAATGTTTCATATTTTGTGCATTTGTGGAAAGAAAAGATTAGCCATTCAAAAAAAATTGTTTGTGTGTTTGAATATAGAAAGGGTGAGTTGTGAAGATGAAACGAGTGAAATAAATGAGAAAAAGTTAAATCCAAGCCATACTTCATGAAGGTAGAAGTCACTAAGATTAAATGGTCATACCTTTACCCTCGGCCCTGTTATAAGCCTTGAAAGACCTTGGTGATCTTGCATAAGCTGAATGAGATGTTGATCGAAAAATACAGGCAAGCCTATGGATAAAATCATGCATGTGTTTGTCAATTAAAGTGTGAGAGTTGATTTTGATTTCTTAAATTATAATATTTAATGAGATTTGTGAGAGCATGGAATCAATCATGATGTGAGGGCATTCGAATACTCTTGTTGAGCTTGAATTTGCATTTGAAGTGAGCATTGTGAGCTTGATCTCTATTTGATGATGGCTAGGCATAGTATGAAACTTTTAGTGCACAATTGAACATTGTATGAGTAGATTGAACCTCATGTGCATTCATGTTGAGTCTCAAGTAGCACTATGTGTAGACATCCATGTTGGCCTGATTGATTTGGTATTTTACTTGAGGACAAACAAAAGTTTAAGTTGGGGGTGTTGATGGGTCAGGGATTTCGACTCATTTAGGATTTAGTGTCCTTAGTGCCTATTTTATGCTCATAACTATTGTTAAAATGTTGATACGTAGCAATGAAGGCTAAAGAGTAAGGCAAGGACATTATGAGGCGAATAGGAGCGAAAAATATGAAAAAAAAGTTGAAGGAAAGCAAAGTTGGTACTCACCAAAGCCACTCGGTAGATCGTCGAGTTGATCTTCAGCTTGCCTAAAGTTCCAGCATGCCAGCCCATAGACAAAACCAACTTGGCGAGTAGATAAACGATTCAGCGACACGCCGAAGATATCGGTAATGAGGATATAGCTCGCCAAAAGTTACTGAAAGATTTGATGAAAAATCCACGCCAAAAAGACTAGAAGAGGAGCAACTCGATGCATCGCCGAACTGGTTGGAGAACCCGACTTACTTCACCGAGTTGACTCCATTCTGAAATTTTGGGAACGTATAAATACAATTTTTATAAGAAGAGAAGGAGTTCCCACATTGTTTACTTCTGAGTTTCTGAGTTTTTACATTCTAGAACATTGTATTTAAATTTTGGAGCAGAGATTTAGAGATTGTGAGATTTTTAGCTTAAAGTTCAGCATTTGGGAATTATAGATCGTTAGCAAATCTGATGGAAAACTTTGTTGGTAATGATTTCTTGTTTTTCTCTATGCTTGGCTAAAAACCCTTTCCTTGGGGGTGTGATTATGTAGTTGAATGCATTAATTAGCTAATGGGTGTTGTTAGTTACTGATTTTTTTTGTTTTGAAGTGGGTTTAATTAATTGTTCATGCTTTAATTGAGGAATTGTAGTTGCAAATGCAATTGTAGTTTAGTTCTCTAATCTTTCTTGATAAAGAGGTATTAGAGTCGAATTGTTGATTGATGGTTGTATTAATTGCATCTTTAAGAATCTAGCTTGAGAAAGTGGATTTCATTGTGTCTTTACAAATCCATCTTGAAAGAGTAGATTAATTAAGGATTTGGGTTGTTTGGTTGTGTTTTGCTCATTGAAGTTCGAAAGAACTCACTTGAAACATAGTAGTTGATTGAGAAATGGATATTGCACTCAAAACCTAGCCCACCCGTTGAGATTAAACACCTATAAGTAACTAGTAATCACCAATTACGCGAAATTAGCATTCAACTTATCACACTCCTAAGGTCCAATCTCTATTTGTTTATTTCCCGTGTTAGCTTTCGGAATTTGGTTACCTAAATTCCTCCCCCATTTGATAATAATTGTTGAAACTTTGTGATTTACTTTAATGTTGTGAAACCTTTACTTCTACAGATGATTAGGACACAATTTTACTTTTTAATCAAATTCTCTACTATATCACTGATGAGTCCACAAATTGGACTCATTTAGGGCTATATTTTGATGGAATTAGTGTCCTCAAATGCATATTTAGTCTCAATATCTGATGAAAACCCTTAAGTTTCAAGTATTTAGAGTTTGAGAGAAAGCATGGACACTACTTAATAAAAAGGAACAAAGGCAGCTGAAAAGAACAAAGAAATGAAGATATGCCTATCGCCGAACCCATTCGGCGAATCGCCAAAAGATCTTAGTCTCGCCTTTTTTTCCAGTGTGCTGAGGCCTGAAGGAAAGGATCAAATCGGTGGTGAAAAAGAGCAGTCGGCATGTCGCCGAGGAGTTCCGCGAAGCAGTACTATGTCACCCAATGATCCAAAACACGACGATGTTGAAGGATAGAGTAAGACGGCGATGAAACCTACCAAAGGGCGGATCGCCAAGTAGATCGGCGATCTCAAGACTAACGACGCCGAATGATCCGTTGCAGCACATATTTTTGAAAACTATAAATACTCATTGAGAATTATTATTTTAGAATAAAGTTTTTAGCTTTGAACAATAATTTTTCAGACTTTACTTCTATTTTTGAGTTCTAAGTTTGGAGAGGGTTTTGAATAACTTGAAGGTTCAAAGGGTTTCAACTCCAAGATTTTAGACTTGGGTCTTGTGGATTCTTCACTCATGACTTGTTTTGAGACTTAAATCTGCATACCCATTTGAATGCAAACTCATATTGGTATAAATTTCTATCTCTTTAGCATGTCTAGCTAAAACCCCAATTCTTAGGGTGTGATTTTGTGAATATGGGTTAGATTAGTTGTTGGGTCTTGCTTGTTGATGGTTTATTTGTTGCTTAGATGTGATTTCGTTTAGTAGTTGTGGTGGAACTTAATGAAATTGTAGTTGCAAATATAATTTCACCTTTGTCTTTTCGACCTGCTCGAGATAGAGAACGTAAAACTAAGACTACTAAATTGATGGCCGATGGGAGTGGGTCGACATGAGGTTCATCTTGAGACAGTGAACCCTAGTGTCATTCCCACACACTCAGCTCGAGAGAGTGAGTGGGCTAAGGCAGAGGTTGTGCTTAAAAGTGGCAACTCGGTGTTCGAGAGAAACGAGGTTGATTCGGGGTAAGTTGCTCGAGAGAGACTTTACTCCCACTATAGTCTAGCCTAGTCACAAATATTCAATGAATTTACTACCAAAAGCATGTACCCAATGATTTAGTCTATCCCGTATTCCTATCACATCCCAAGAATCCCGTCTCCTTGATTAGTACTCTTTGCATTTTTGTTGTTTTTGTTTACTTGTGACAAACCCCCATTGATAATTGACGTTTGCGTCACCCCTTAGATTTAACATGTTTATATTCGACAATGTTTTTAGCTATGACTAATTAGAACTAAATTCTATTTCTCTATTAATTTTCACCACCACTCCCTTGGGACTCGACCCCAACCCTTGGTTGGGTTATTTACTAATGCACGATCGTAGACACTTGTATTGGAAGTTGTGTCTTGATAACACAAACATCAATCACTCCCTGTGGGATTGGCCAGAACTCTTAGTTGGGTTTATACTTGTTAACAACCGCCTACACATAGAATTGGATGAAGTGTAGTTGAGCGTTATCATTGCCTTACTTTAGTTTCTGAAAATTTATCCTCTAAACTTGTACTTCAAGAACTTAAACTCTCCTTTAAGCTTTTACTTGGAAATGGGGACAATATTCAAGAACCCTAATGTATTTTAGGGTTGCTATTTGAAGCCAAAAAGACCAACAGAAAAACTTAATAAATATGAAATTTTATGAGTGAAAAATGAAGCAAAGGATCTGATCTTTATCCTTTTAAAAGAGAGGTTCATTGGCCAACTTTCTTGGCCAATTTTGGGTCATATATTGTCAAGTAGGTAACCAACTTGCTTGGCCTTTTAACTGGGGCCTTTGAGGACTTCAACACTTGTTGGGCCTTGCTATCAATTATCCCTCTATTCTTGTCAATTTGGGCCATAATTAATGCAAGTAGGTGATCCACCTACTTGGAATTTTCACTTGGGTATTTTTTTACTTGATCATATTGGGCCTTGGCTGTCCATTTTCCCCTTATTCTTCTACTCAATTTGGGCCAGATTGATGCAAGTAGGTGGTAGTGTACTTGGCCCAATTACATGGTCAAAACAGTCTTAGTAGGTGATGCACCTACTTGGTCCTTTGGGCTGGTCAATAAGTCAAAGTAGGTGATGCACCTACTAGCTTAGTTAAGTCAAGCAAACAACTCACTTATTTTATTTTATTTTCTAAATCTTACATCCTTTTGCTTTAACTTAACACTTTACCTTAAACATTAAGCTCAAATACGACCTTATCATTTTGAGTTTAAATGCTTTGGTCAGAGTTGACTTGGAGTATACATGCTGAAACATGCAAGGCAAACAACACCTTTCAATCTATTTTAAACCAACATTACTCATCTAAGAAATATGGTCCCTCACCTATACATAAGTCTATGTCAAGTGTCATATGAATAAAAGTAGCATATGGAAAATACATGGTGTTACATTATGATAGCAATGCACAAAAGTATAAAATCATGCTAAAAAGGATTTTACATGACATGCAATGACCAAGCTAAATCATAAGATAAAAAGGGTTAGAAAACATAAATCATAATCATGGTCAAAGCAAGTTAAACATCTTTAGAACATTGGTGAGATACTTCTAGAAGTAACCTTACTTCTTTATTGTGGGAGATTTACCTTTAACCGACATATAGACCATGTGAGCTATAACATGGAATTTGTTGTCTACCCCACACCAAAAGGGGTGTCCTCACATGCCAAGGTAAGAACCATAAACTTCTATCTTATGTGGATCCTCTAGCTAATGTCCTATCTAAGACATTCATCCTATGGTGGCACATAGCTTATGGGATAAGGATATTGCTACTAGAAACCCGGCCTCTACTACAGGAGGGCTTCCATCTCAATATCCTCTCGGTATTAAGCATAAATCCCACAGAATAGTCATTAATCTTAACTTATCTTTTCATTAGAATAGCTCTTTAATCTTCTTTCATCCTAGGTGAGAAACCTTTCAACCTTTTGAATCCTTTATGTGAGAAAACCCTTTCACATTCATGTTTAAGTAGTATGTAAGAAATCCTCTTTTCACAACACAACAACAACATTGATACTTCACTCTCAAAGCATCCTTAAATCATTTTCATCAATTTCTTAAAGAACATGCATATTTTCATAAATAATCTTTCATAAGATTCATCATATGATCTATTCTAGAAATCATGGATCATGCATGGGTTCATGTGAATTCATCTTAAAAACATGTACTTATCACAAATCATGCATAATAAATCTGAAACAATCAATTGAATCATAATCAAAAGGAACTCATGAGATTGAATAAAAACCCTAACTTCAATTGGAGATTCTAACTTGTAAAATTGGAGAATTTAGGAACCCTATGGAGGAAAGGGCTCCATAGGTTAATACTATCATACCTTGATGTCAAAAGCTTACAATTAATGGTGAATTTGGAGACTTCATCTTGAAATCCTAGCCTTCTTCTTCAAGCTTCTAGAAAGAGATATATTGGGGAAGAACTTGATCAACTTTTGGGACTTTAGGAGACTGAATTAAATTGGACAATTTGGGGGTTTAAAATCATTATACAGGGCTTTAGGTAGAAGACAAAATGACGTAGTATAGGGTTAAAACAATTAGGGAAAAGACCAAAACGCCCCTTAAAGTAACTGTCGAGCCCTCACCGGTGGATCAGACCTACGGTCCGTAGGTTCTACTATGAACCATCCTGGTCGATCGCGGGTGGGGTTCAGAGACTTGTTTCTAGACCCTCGAATGACGAGACCCATGTATGATATGTTGGCCAACCTATGGTCCATACATGACCACCGTACGTCTAACTTTGGCTCTAAAAAATTTAACCTAGTGGACTCACCTACGAGACCTACCTACGACTCATACATAGAATTACGGATCGTCCTGGTAAACCATAAGAAGATATTGGGACTTGACAATTTTTATATTTTTGATCTTTCCACCTACGGCCCGTAAGTTAACCTACATACGTTTGGTGGTTTCATCGGTACTTGCACCAGTTTCTAGAAACCTACAATTTTTTGCTTCTTTTTAAATCCAAGGTGTTACAATATCTCCTCCTTGGGAACATTCATCCTCGAATGGGATTCAAGACATCATACGGAGGGTAGATACTTAAACCTAACAGCCCAACATGAATGCAATCACCTAAACGCACATATCCGAGGAGGGAGCATCAACTCCTAGCTAAAGCATGTTCAAAACATCATTTCATAAGGTAAGTATGCAACTCATACTCAAATGCACAAAAACATGAATAAATCTATCAAATCAACTCATTTTCTCAAGAATCAAGATTTTCTTGAATATGCATAAATGGGGAATCATGGGAATATCTAAGACATATGAAAACAAAGAGTAAACCATAAGGGACTGAATACCTCAAGCTAGAGTACAGACGGAGGGAAAGAGATGAGGATAGTGGGATATCATATCGGCCTCGGCCTCCCAAGTAGCACTCTCAACTAACTGATTCCTCCAAAGGACTTTCACGAAAGAAACTTCCTTGTTTCTCAACTTCTTAACTTGCCGGTCCAAAATCTCAACCGAAACTTCTTCATAAGAGATATTCTCCTTAACTCCCAAACCTTCCAAGGGAACTATGGATGTCGGATCTCCAACACATTTCTTCATTAATAGAGATACATGGAAAAATGGATGCACCGATGTCAAATCATTAGGCAAATCAAGTACATAAGCAACTTTACCAAAACGCCTCAAAATCTGATATGGGTCCACATATCGGGGACTAACATTCCCTTTCTTCCCAAACCTCATCACACTCTTCATGGGTGAAATTTTCAAGTAGATCCAATAATGAACATCAAAATCAAGTTCTCTTCTTTTAACATCGGCATAGGACTTTTGTCGATTTTTAGTCGTTTTCAACCTCTCTCTAATAGGCCAAACTTTTTCCATAGCATCATGTACCAATTCAGGACCTATCAAAGAAACTTCGCCACTTCAAACCAACCTATAGGAGACCTACACCTCTTACCATATAGAGCCTCAAATGGAGCCATACTAATGCTGGAATGATAGCTATTATTGTAAGCGAACTCAATCAAAGGCAAATGATTATCCCAACTACCCTTGAAGTCAATTACACAAGCTCGTAACATATCTTCCAAAGTTTGGATAGTACGCTCCACTTGACCATTAGTTTGCGAATGAAAAGTACTACTAAGCTTTACACGAGTACCAAGACCCTTTTGAAAAGATTTCCAAACTGAGAAGTAAATTGGGTACCACAATCAGAGATAATGGTTAAGGGCACTCCATGAAACCTAACCATTTCCCTCAAGTAAAACATAGCATAGGCCTCCACCGAATAAGAAACCTTGACGGGAATGAAATGAGCCGATTTCAACATTCGATCCACAAGAACCCAAATTGAGTCATGTTGCCACTGGGTGCGGGGTAAACCAACAATAAATACCATATTCAAATCTTCCCACTTCCACGTAGGAATACTAATATCTTGGGATAAGCCTCTCCACTTTTGATGTTCAATTTTTACTTGTTTACAATTAGGACATTTGGCCACAAATTTTGCAATATCCTTCTTTATCCCATTCCACCACTAGACTTCCCACAAGTCATGGTAAATCTTGGTAGCTCCCAGGTGAATGTAATATCAAGAACTATGGGCTTCTGATAAGATTTTCTCCCTCAAATCATCAACATTGGGAATAGACAAACAACCTTGATAACAAAGCACACCATCTCCCCCCTTGGGAGAAATCCTCTACGGATATCTTAAGCACCATTTCCTTCAATTTCATCAAATTTAGATCAACACCTTACTTGGCTTTCACATCTGACACAAAACAAGATTTTGAACTATTATGTACCCTAACACTACCTTTGGTAGAATCCACTAACCGAACACCTAATCAAGCCAATTTATGAACATCTCTAACCAGTTCATTCTTACCATCCTCAATATGAGCAACACTACCCAACGATAAGCGACTAAGAGCATCAACCACCACATTCGCCTTATCGGGGTGATAGAGAACACTCATGTCGTAATCCTTTTGTAACTCAACCAACCTTCTTTTCTGAAGATTTAGATCTTTCTTCTTAAACACATATTGAAAACTTTTGTGGTCAGTAAACACATTAACATGGACACCATATAAGGAATGCCTCCAAATCTTTAAGGTAAAAATGACTGCCACCAATTCTAAATCATGGGTAGAATAGTTCTTTTCACAAATTGTAAGTTGCCGTTAAGCATAAGCAATGACTTTCCCATTTTGCATAAGAACACACCTTAGACTAATTCTTAAAGCATCACAATAAACCACAAATCCATTAGATCCTTCTGATAGAGTTAACACCGGAGTGAAAGTAAGTCTATCTTTCAATTTTGGGAAACTCTTTTCACACGCTTCAGACCATATGAACTTAACCTTCTTTTGGGTCAATCTCGTCAATGGAGATGTAATCGAAGAAAACCCTTCCATGAGCCTTCTATAATAACAAGCCAAACCTAAGAAACTTCGAATATCCAAAGGGGATAAAGGCCTAGGAAACTCTTAACTGCATCCTTTTTCATAGGATCTACCATAAAACCCTTATCGGAAACAATGTGACCAAGAAAACCACAGATCTTAATCAAAATTCACATTTGCTAAACTTTGCAAAAAGTTGTTGGTCCTTGAGAACTTTCAACATAATTCTCAAATGATCGGTATTCTCATTCTCACTTGTTCCGCAAATCAAGATAACATCGATAAACACAATCACAAATATATCGAGGTATTGTCGAAACACCATACTCATAAGATCCATAAATGCGACCGGAGCATTAGTCAAGACAAAGACATTACCACAAACTCATAATGACCATACCGAGTTTGAAAAGTCATCTTCGGAATGTCATCTTTTTCACCCTCGATTGGTGGTAGCCCGACCGGAGGTCAAAATTTGAGAAGTAACTTACTCCTTGTAGTTTATTAAACAAATCATCTATCCTATAAAGGGGATATTTATTTCGATAGGTAACTTTGTTCAATTGCCGGTAGTCAATACACATACGGAGTGAACCATCTATCTTTCTAACAAACAAAAATGAAGCACCCCATGGAGAGATACTTGGATGGAGGAAACCTTAATCCAATAACACTTTCAATTTCCATTTTAACTCCTTAAGTTCTGCTAGAGCCATACGATTAGGAGGAATAGAGATAGGTTGCATATCTAGAAGAAGGTCAATACCGAAGTCTATTTCCCTTTCGGGAGAAACATTAGGTAAGTTATCATAAAACACTTCCGGAAACTCTTTAACGATGGGACCGATTTAAGAGTAAGGGTTTAACAATCCATATAACCCACCTAAACAAGATGATATATGTAACCCTTAGAAATCATCTTTCTAGCTTTAACACAGGAAACAAACTAACTCTTAGGCATATAATTTCTCCCTTTCCACTCTAGGATAGGATATTTTGGAAATTAAAACTTGACTACTCGGGTTCTACAATCAATAAAAGCATAAAATGAATGTAGCAAATACATACCAAGAATAACAGTGAAATCTAACATATCAAGCTCTACAAGATCAATATGAGTGACTCTATGGGATAAGCAGATGGAATAATTTATATAGACTCTCTTAGCCACAATAGATTCACCAACGGGAGTAGAGTAAGAAAAAGGATCTAACAAGACATCTGGAAGAATATCAAATCTCAAGGCCATATATGGCGTCACGAACGACAAGGTAGCATTGAGATCAAGCAAGGGATAAACATCAAGATGTAAGACTTTCAACATACCGGTAACCACATCGGGATAACCTTATTGCTCATGACGAGTTTGAAGTGCATAGAACCAGTTTTTCTTTGGAGCAATTGAACCACAACCACTAAGAGGAGCTTTCCTACCTTCTCTTCCCTTAGTCGTAAGTGATGGACAATACCTTATATTATGACCACTATTGCCACAACTAAAGCAACCATCTGTACCGGCTAAGAATTTACCCTCATGTTGTCTTCCATATTTAGAACAAGTAATCGATAAAAATCCACCACATTTCCTCCTTGAGGTTTAGGGCTAGACACCCTATCTATGTTGAATTTAGGAGGAACATTGGAGGATCCTTGACCGGAAAACCTTTGTCGGAACTTAGAACGACTATGTCTCTTGGACCTTGAATGTGAGAAGTCACCATCCCCAATCTTGGACCTTTTTGCCTCCCTAAACCTTTTTTTTAAGTTTCTCCTCTTCCATTTGTTGAGCATGAACAATAAGATGAGAAATTTCCATATCATTTATAAGCATGGCTGTACAACATTCTTTAACCACCATTTCGGACACTCCCAAAACAAACTTAGTCATCCTTGCCCAAGGATCAACAACCATAGTAGGAGCATATTAAGAAAATTGTGTGAACTTCAAAGCATACTCCTTCACACTCATGTTTTCTTGATGAAGGTTGATGAATTCAAGTACCTTTGCCTCCCTCATCTCAAAGGGAAATAACCTAACAAGGAAATCAGCCTTAAACGTTTCCCAATCAAGACGACCCGCATCAATCACCCTATCTTCCTTCCATTGGTTGAACCAAACTTGAGCAACACCCTTAAGTTGATAAGCGGCCAATTCTTTCTTTTCCACTAGCGTCACTCCCATGATCATCAAAACCTTATACATTACATCAATGAATTCTTGAGGATCTTCCTCAACCTTGGAACCATGAAACTCCAGAGGATTCATTCTAGTAACGTCCCTCACTCTAGATGTCGTCGTACCCACATTTGGGTTCATAGGGACCACAACCTCACTATTGGATTGAGTCATCATGGCTTGAGCCAACACTTGAAAAGCAGCCCTAAACTTTGTGTTAGTCACTTGTTCAGCCAAAGGATCGTCCGGAACTTGAGGAGCTTCTCGTGCCACATTCTCTCCCGCATTTCTCCTAGCATATGTCCTTCTAGTGGCCATATCTTCAAAAGCATCAGATCGGGATTAGGAAAGAGACATTATAGAATTAAACTCATCACACAAGTTTAGAGTGGTGAAAAGAGTGAAGTTTCCTTAACATATTATATCCTCTCATTCATAAATGTGGCACGTTTCACACATATGAATAAGACTTTACTCTATATGGCTTATGAGACTTCCGAGGTCCTTTATATACCTTTTGCTCTAATCCCAAGTTTTCCATGACCCAAAGTACACCCTAGACATGACATGGTGTTTCAGAACCTGAGAGGCCTTATAGAACCCACTTAGCATACATCATACAAGATAATATAAATAAGAGAGTTTAAAACAAGCATTTCAATAAAAAAGTCTGACCAACGTAGTGGAAGTCTAAACATAAGTCTCAAAGCCATCTACTACATAAAAGGAGTTATTAGGTGTAACACCTAAGAATTTAGTAGACTAAGCAAGGGGCTAACTAACAAGTCACAAGCCAAGGATTTGAGCCTGTCCACCCTCCACAAAGGCCCAAACGGGCCATGAAGGGTACCACAAGGCATGGTGTAGCCCATGGTGTAGCCAAGGAAGGCTCCCCTCCCTTGAGCACCCAAGCAACTTGTGAAGAACTAAATGGTCCATGGTGATAACCAATGAGGAGAGGCAGTAGCTAACCAAAAAGTTAACCCTCCACACAAGCCACTTGACGGCTCGGGAAGGCCTTGACGGGCCATGGGAAGGGTCGTGAGGGGAAGGGAGTTTAAGGAGTAGTAAGCCAAGCCACTGGTCAAGGAACACGGCTTCCACAACCGTCCGTGTGCCCGTTGACGGCTCGTGAGGGGTGGCATGAGGTATGTAGTCAACTCTAAATGTAGGGGCAGTTGGGTCTTTTCCTAATTATTTTATATTGATACTATGTCATTTTGCCTATGCCTAGGACCCCTATATAAGTGATTTTAACCCCAAATCCAACCCATTCAAGTCATTCTTCTAAAATTCTAAAGGAAGACAAAATTTCTTCCTCTCCAAAATATTTCTCTCTCTAGAGCTTGAAGAAGAAGAAGGGTTGAAGCTAGGGCTCAAGGTCAAGTCTCCATTCTCCAATCAATTGTGGCCTTTTATAGTAAGGTATGATAGCTTTTCATCCATGGAGCCCCTAAGTTCTCCCAATTGAAAAGTAGAATTCCCCAATTTGAGTTAGGGTTTTCTTCCAAGTTGTGGGTCTTCGTGAATGTCGATTCAATTAGTTGAATTATGATTAATGATGCATGGATTGATAGGATTCTATGCTTTTATGATGAGATTACATGTACCCGTGCCTAACCCATGTTTCTAATTGATGTAAATGGGTTTTATGCTATGAAAGGAGAATTTATGGATTTAGATGTATTCTTATAGGATTGATAAGATACAATATGAATTGCTTTGATATTGAAGCATATGTGATGATCTATGATAAGAATTGCTTTGAGAGTGAAGCTTATATGATTAATTGTTGATTTTAGAGGTGATCGTTGTGGAAGGGCTTTCTCACTTTGAATAATTCTATGTTGAAAGGATTTCTAACCTAAAATGAATCTAAGTTAAAAGACTATGAAATTGATGAGCTTAGAGGTGATTACCCATGACCTCTAAATTTGAAGGACTTGAGGTGATTACCCATGTTCCTTAGACATAGGATATGAGGCGATTACCCATATTCCTTAAAATAGAATAAGAGGCGATTACCCTTATTCCTTGAAGTTGAACAAGAGGTGACTACCCACATTCTTGTCAATGTAATTTGGACAAGAGGCGACTACCTATGATCCTAAATGTGAATTAGACAAGGGGCGATAATCCATGATCCCAAAGTAAGAAGGACAAGAGGCGAGCACCCATGATCCTTTATAGTTAGGGAAGAGGCGACTCCCCATGTATTTAAAAGTTAAGCTATATTAAGTAATATGCTATGATGAATGATGAGCTTGAATTGTTGCTTGAGTTTGCCTTTCATGATGAGTAAGACTAGAGGTTGTTATCCAAGTCTTTGACTAAGGTGAAATAGAGGTTACTTCAAGAAGTACTCCTCACATGTTATGATGATTTATTAGGTGCATTGATTGTGCTTTATGGCTTATGATGTCTAACACTTATGTTTATGCATGCAAGCTATCATAATTAGTACATTCGTATACTAATGCATACTCTTGCCTACATTTTTTATCCAAATATAGGGTCCGGTGATCCCGATTCTCATCCCCGTGGCTAGGATTTATAGTAGAGGCAAGATTGAAGATTGATGAGTCCTCATAGCATCCGAGGATTTGGCCACTAATCTTTTTATGCTCTTTTCATTTTAGTTTTGAACATTGTTGTACGAGATGTGTCTCGTGATTCTATTGTATTAGATGGTTTTTGAGACAAGTGTATTGGACTTCTGCTTTGAAATATAAGATTTTGATTATGTTGAAAATGTTTTAAATTCTCGTCGATTTCTATTATCTTGATTATGGAAGCTAAGTGGCTTGTATGAGGCCTCTCGGGATCTTGTACGCCATGTTGCATATAGGGGGTACCCCTAGGTCATGACATTAGGACGTAACCCATACATCACATACAACAATCTGAAAGGAAAAGACATGAAAAATAATAAATGGATCTCGGTCCTTGGAGCATGAGGACTCACCAATCTTCAAAGCTTAATATGGGATCACTAGGCAGAGTATGCAGAATGGAAGTGTCTGACCCTATATTATTAAAACAATGTAGACACAAGTATGCATTAGTACATGGAATGTACTAAATATTATAGCAATTCACAAGAGTATAAAATCATGATAAAAAGGATTTTACATGACATGCAATGACCAAGTTAAATCATAAGATAAAAAGGGTATAAAAACATAAATCATAATCATGGTCAAAGTAAGTTAAACATATTTAAAACATTGGTGAGATACTTCTAGAAGTAACATTAGTTCATTATTGTGGGAGATTTACCTTTAATCGACTTATAGACCATGTGAGATATAACATGGAATCCAGTGTCTACCCCACACCAAAAAGGGGTGTCCTCACTTGCCAAGGTAAAAACCATGAACTTCTAGCTTACGTGGATCCACTAGCTAATGTCATATCTAAGACAATCATTCTATGGTGGCACATAGTTTATGGGAGAAGGAGATTTCTACTATAAACCGGACCTCTACTACGGGAGAGATTCCATCTCAATATCCTCTCAATCCTAAGCATTAATCCCATGGAATATTCATTAATCTTGACTTACTTTATCATTAGAATAGCTCCTTAATCTTGATTCATCTTAGGTGAGAAAACCTTTCAACCTTTTGAATCCTTTATGTGAGAAAATCCTTTCACATTCATGTTTGAGTAGTATGTGAGAAATCCTTTCACAACACAACAACAACATTGATACTTCACCCTCAAAGAATCTTGTAATCATTTTCATCAATTTCATAAAGAACATGGATATCTTCATAAATTCATCTTTCATAAGCGTCATCATATGATCAATCTAGAAATCATGGATCATGCATGGGTTCATGTGAATTTATCTTTAAAACATGTAATTATCACAATTCATACACAATAAAATATAAAGCAATCAATTGAATCATAATCGAAAGGAACCCATGAGATTGAATAAAAATCCTAACTTTAATTGGTGTATCTAACTTGCTAAAATGGAGAATTTAGGAACCCTATGGAGGAAAGGACTCCATAGGTGAATACTATCATACCTTTATGCCAAAAGCTTGCAATTAATGGTGAATTTGGAGACTTGATCTTGAAACCCTAGCCTTCTTCTTCAAGCTTCTAGAGAGTGAAATATTGGGGAAGAACTTGATCAACTTTTGGGAATTTAGAAAAATGAATTTTATTGGGTGATTTGGGTATTTAAAATCATTATATAGGGCTCTGGGTAGAAGGCAAAACAACATAGTATAGGTATAAATGATTAGGGAAAAGACCCAAAAGCACCTTAAAATAACCACCGAGCTATCACCGATATATCAAACCTATGGTTTGTAGGTCATACTACAGACTGTCCTGGTTGACATGGGAGGGGTTAAGAAACTTGTTTATTGACCCTCGAATGACGGGACCCATGTACGATCCCTTGGTCAACTTACAGTCTCTACATGGCCATCGTACATCAAACTTTTGCCCTAATAAATTTAACCTAGTGTAACACCCCGGATTCAAAAGACAAAAATTTCAATTTTATTAAAACTCTGGTGCCAGCATAGCCACAAACGGTCCGTAGGTCAGATCACAGACCATTGGTGGGGTCATGGTTAGCCAGTCTAGAATGTCAAGTTTTAGTACTTTTCCATCGATTCACCAGGATGGACCGTCGTCTAATGCACGAGTTGTAGGTTTCGTAGCTGAAAACCAGACTTGGAGTAATTTTAGAATCAAAGTTGAGACCCACGATTGGGCATGTATGGCTCGTAGGTAGACCCACGAACCATACATAGGTTTGAAGTTGGGAGCGTCAAAAATAATAGTCTCTAAACTCAATCGACGGCCAACCAGTACGGTCCGTGATTTGACTAATTTACCGTAGGTTGGGTCATCGATGGGAGTCGGCAGTTATTTTTATGAGGGTTTTTTAGTCTTTTCCTAATCATTCTAGCCTAATACTATGTCATTTTATCCTCTATTAGAAACCCTATATAAACATTTTTTAACTCCCAAAATTTCTCAATGCAATTCATTCTCTCAAATTCCTAAAAGTAGAACAAGTCGTTCTCTCAAATATTTCTCTCTAGAAGAAGAATAAGCCTAGGGTTTTCAAGTCAAGTCTCAAATTCGTTCATTGAAGTCAAGCATTTTGCATAAAGGTATTATAGTCTTCATTTATGGAGCTCTTTCCTCCATAGAGTTCCTAAAAATTTCAATTTTGAAGTTATAAATCTCCAATTGAAGTTAGGGTTTTCTTCTATCTCATGTCTTCCTTTAAATGTTAATTTATTCGATTGATTTATGAATTTTTATGTATGAATTGAGATAATTCTTTGTTTTTAAGATGAATCCCCATGAACTCATGCTTAACCCATATTTTCCAAGTTATGATGATATAAATGCGGGTTTTTAACTATAAAAGATGATCTTGTGAAAATATGTATGTTCTTAGGAAATAGATGTAAATGTTTTAAGAATGCTTTGAGAGTGAAGTATCAATGTTGATATTGTTGTGTTTTGAAAAGATTTCTCATATACACATGAAAGCATGAATGTGAAAGGTTTTCTCACATAAAAGATTTTAAGGTTGAAAGGTCTTCTCAGCTTAAATGAATCAAAGTTAAGGAGATATTCTAATAATGAGGCAAGCAGCGATTATCCATGACCTCCAACGATAAGACAAATGGCATTTACCCATTTCTCATGAATGTTAAGGAAAGTAGAATAATAAATATTTTGTGGGAGTTATGCTTAGCACCGAGTAGACAAGTGGTGATTACCCATGTCCCATAAACTATGTACCATCATAGGTTGTCTAGATAGACATAAGCTAGTGTATAAACGTAAGCTAGAAGTTAATGGTTCTTACTTTGGCAAGTGAGAAAACCTCTTTTTTCTGTGGAGAAGACATTGAATTTCATGTTAATAGCTCACATGGTCTTACATGTTGGTTAAAAAGGTAAATCTCCCACAATAATGAACAAAGGTTATTTCAAAAAGTATCTCACGAATGTTTAAAGATGTTGGTTTGCATTGACCATGTTTCATGACTCCTATTTTCTAACTCTTTTATCTCATGTTTTAGTTTGGTCAATACATGTTAATGTCCCTTTTAGCATGATTTCATACTTTATGCATTGCTATCATACTTGGTACATTTTTTTACTAACGCATACTCTTGCCTACATTCTCCAAAATATAGGGTCCGACTCTCCAGATTCACATCTCCGTGGTTAGGGATCATTTTGTAGAAGTTTAAAGATTGGTGAGTCCTCATGTTCCAAGGACCAAGCCTTTCTTTCATTTTTTCTTTACATTTCAGTTTTGAACTTGATGTACGGGTTACCTCCCAATCATTCTTATGTACTAGATGTCTTTGAGACATTGTTAGACTTCCACTTAATTTATGAAACTCTTTTGTTTTGAAATTATTTTTAAATTCCATTGAATTTCTATTATCCTGTATGATGTATGCTAAGTGTCTTGTGTGGGGCCTGTTGAGGTACTATACATCATGTTACATCTAGGGTATATTTTGGGTTGTGAAAAACTTGGTATTCAGAGCACAAGGTTTAGAAAGGTCCTTGGAAGTCTCATAAGCCACGTGGAGTAGATTCTTGTTCATGAGTGTCAAGCACGCCACATTTATGAATGAGAAACTACAAGATGTTTAGGAAACTCCACTTCTTTTATTACTCTTAAGTCATGCAATAAAGTTTAACTCTAAAATATCTCTCTCTTAATCCTTATCCAATGCTCTACGGGATATGGCCACTCGAAGGGCACATGCTAGAAGGAATGCGAGAGAGAATGTTGAACAAGAAGCTCCTCCTCAAGCTCCTCAAGTTTCGGTCGACCCTTTGGCCAAGTAAGTGACTAATACGGAGTGTAGGGCTTCTTTTCAAGTATTGGCTCAAGCCCATAGAGAGGTTGGGGTCCCCGTGAACACAAATGTGGTTACGACGACAACTAGAGTGAGGGATTTCACCAAGATGAATCCTCTAGAGTTTCATGGTTCTAGGGTTGAGGGAGACCCTCAAGAGTTCATAGATGAAGTGTACAAGGTATTGATGATCATGGGAGTGACGTCGGTGGAAAAGGTGGAATTGGTCGCTTACCAACTTAAGGGTGTTGCTCAAGTTTGGTTCACCCAATGGAAGAAAGGGAGTGCAGTTTATGCGAGTCCTCTCGATTGGGAAAATTTTGAGGTTACTTTCCTGAGTAGATTCTTTCCCCTTGAGATGATGGAGGCAAAGGTACTTGACTTCATCAACCTTCACGAATGAAGCATGAGTGTGAAGGAATATTCTTTGAAATTCACACAATTATCTCGATATGCTAGATTTTGATGTTATCCTTGGTATGGATTGGCTGCATTCATGTTCTGCAACTATTGATTGTAAAACCCAAGTAGTCAAGTTTCAACTTCTAATGAACCTATCCTAATGAAAAGGGGGAAATTCTATTCCTAAGGGTCAGTTTGTTTCTTGTCTTAAAGCTAGAAAGATGATTTCTAAGAGTTGCATATACCATCACGTTAGGTGAGGGATATGAATTTTAAAACTTCTACTCTTGAGTCGGTCCCCATTGTAAAGGAGTTTCCAGAAGTGTTTCTAGATGATTTACTCGGTATTCCTCTCGAAAGGGAAATAGACTTTTGTATTGACCTTCTCCCAGATACACAACCTATCGCTTTTCCTCCTTACTAAATGACTCTAATAGAACTTAAGAAATTAAAGTAGCATTTGAAAGATTGTTAGATAAGGGTTTCATCCAACCGAGTATCTCTTCATGGGGTGCTCCCATTTTTTTTGTTAGGAAGAAATATGGCTCGCTCGGATGTGTATTGACTACTGACAATTTTAATAAGGTTACCATTAAGAACAAATATCCTCTCCCAAGGACAGATGATTTGTTTGGCCAACTTCAAAGGGAAAGTTACTTCTCTAAGATTGACCTTCGATCGGGTTATCACCAATTGAGGGTGAAAGAATATGACATTCCGAAGCCTTTCGAACTCAGAATGGTCATTATGAGTTTTTGGTAATGTCGTTTGGTTTGACTAATGCTCCAGTGATATTTATGGATTTGATGAATAGGGTGTTTAGACAATACGTTGACATGTTTGTGATTGTGTTCATTGATGATATATTGATCTATTCAAGGAGTGAAGATGAGCATACCAATTATTTGAGGATTGGGTTGAAAGTCCTCAAGGACCAACAACTCTTTGCAAAGTTTAGTAAATGTGAGTTTTAGTTAAGATCTGTGGCTTTTCTTAGTCGTATTGTTTATGGAAAGGGTGTCGAGGTAGATCCTAAAAAGATGGATGCAGCCAAGAGTTGGCCTAGACCTCTATCCCATTTGGATATTAGAAGTTTCTTAGGTTTAGTTGGTTACTATAGAAGGTTTGTTGAAGGGTTCTCTTTGATTGCCTCTCCATTGATGGCATTGACCCAAAAGAAGGTTAAGTTCATATGGTCGAAAGCATGCAAAAAGAGTTTTTGAGAATTGAAAGATAGCCTTACTTCCTCTCCGACGTTGACTTTACCGAAAGGAACCGATGGGTTTTTTTTTTATTGTGATGCCTCAAGAATTGGGTTAGGATATGTACTTATGCAAAATAGGGAGGTCATTGCCTATGCTTCAAGGCAACTTAAGGTTCATGAGAAGAATTATCCTACCCATGACCTTGAACTAGTGACGGTTGTTTCTGCCTTAAAAATTTGGAGGCATTATATGTATGGTGTTCATGTTATTGTGTTTACTGACCACAGGAGTTTGAAATATGTGTTTTAATAGAAAGATTTAAATCTTCACCAAAGAAGGTGGCTTCAGTTACTAAAAGACTATGATATGAGTGTTCTCTATCACCCCGGCAAGGCAAATGTGGTGGTGGATATTCTAGTCGATTATCGATGGGTAGTTTTGCTCATATTGAGGAAGATAAAAATGAGTTGGTTTGAGATGTTCATAGATTGGCCTGATTGGGTGTTCGGTCAATTGACTCTACCAAAGGTGATGTTATGGTTCACAATGGTTCAAAGTCATCCCTTGTGGTAGATGTGAAAGAAAAATAAGGTCTTGATCTGAATTGGGTTGAATTGAAGGAAGCGGTGCTTAAAAAGTTCATAGAGGCTTTCTCCCAAGGGGGGATGGTGTACTTAGATATCAAGGTCGTTTGTGTGTTCCCAATGTAGACAACTTGAGAGAGAGAAAATTTAATAGAAGCTCATAGTTCCCGATATTCCATTCACTTGGGAGCCACCAAGGTGTACCGTGACTTGTGAGAGATCTATTGATGGAATGGGATGAAGAGGGATATTGCGGAATTTATGGCTAAATGTTCAAATTGTCAACATGTGAAGGTTGGGCATCAAAAGTTGGGAGGTTTATCTCAAAGTATTAGCATTCCTACTTGAAAGTGGGAAGATTTGAACATGGACTTCATTGTTGGTTTGCCTCGCACCCAACAACAACATGACTCAATTTGGGTTATTGTAGATCGAATGATGAAATCAGATCATTTCATTCCCATCAAGCTTTCGTATTCGGCAGAGGACTATGCTAAGGGAAATGGTGAGGTTGCATTGGATCGTGGTACCCAATTCACTTCTCAATTTTGGAAATCTTTCCAAAAGGGTCTTGGTACTCGTGTTAAACTTAGTACTACCTTTCATCCACAAACCAATGGGCAAGAAGAGCGTACTATCCATTCGATTATTTGAGGCAAGTGGATTTCTAAACCGTTGTTAAGTGCATAAAATCGTGTATTTCCTTGTGGTATGTGTTGGGGAGTAATGGGAATTGGTGACGGGTTGACTTGTCCATGTTGAATAATTCTAATAATGGAAAAAAGGGTAATAAAAAGGTAACGTGATTAATTGTTGGTGTGTGATGTTTGAGAATGATTTGAAAGGCTTGTTGATTAATTGTTGATGTTGTATCACGATTGTATTGTTGTGAATTATGCATTGTTATGAAAATGGCCATCTCCTCATTATTTGTGTGAACATTTCATTTGCATTGGTTCTGAGACATGGTTGTGATAAGTGTTATGTGATAAGAGGATGTACCATTTCGAGGAACGTATCGCGCACCGCGATGGATACTATATATCGAGGAGTATCGCGCGCCATGATGGATACTATATATCGAGGAGTATCATGCGCCGTGATGGATACTATATAACAAATGATGTATAGCGTGCCACGATGGATACTATATATCGAGGATCGTATCGCACGCTGCAATGGATGCATGGACATATATATCCCGCTTGGGTCCCGGAGTGAGAGACAACCGGTGTGTATCGTTAGGTCAGACATGCATAACTATACTTGACATTGCATTTCATTACATTGCACATCCTTATCATTGATGAAATTGGTCCTGTGTGTTGCTGATCTTGTGAGTGCCTTTCTGTGGAAGTTGTGATTGATGAATAGTGAGTTTGTTGTTGAGGATATATAATTGTTAAAGTGTTGTTGTTAAGTTGTGTGTTAGGTAAATTGTGAACTGTTAGGTTGGGTTGGTTGTATGCAGGTTGTAGTTGTGGAGGTTCGGTTGGGGTGTAAGGAGTGCCCGTATTCTATTCTCTTAGCTTGTGTTTAGAAGTTTACTTGCGGAGTACCGTGTGGTTTGGTACTCACCCCTTGCTTGTACATTTTTGTAGGTTACTAGCCCGGACCTTTGTGATATTTTCTATTCTCCTATTTTCCGAGGCTTCTCGTGGAGGTTTGTGAGGTAGTTGCTTGTCTTCTCAGCAGACCTTCTTACTCATGTTTATGATCTTGTTCTACTTTAGTGACAACATCATTTGAGACTTGTGTCTTTCTTTCAAATACATTGTAATACATTAGAGGCTTGTACACGTGACAACCAGGTTTTAGGGGTTTTATAAAGTTGACTTAGTTATCCGTACTTATGATATTTTGAGATTTTAATTTGTCTTACTTCCGCATTGTTGTGATATTTAGGTTTTAGGCTGACTTTTCTTTGTGGGATAAGACGAGTGCCATCACGTCCATTTTTGGGTCGTGACAGAAAAATATTAGATTGAATATGATTAGATTACTTTGAAGTTAGAAAAAATATTGGATAGTATATGAAAATTGATATTAGATTACTTGAATTTTTTAACTTAGAAATTCTTGAATTTAGTATGTTTGAAAGTTGAAGTTAGAAAAATATTAAATTCTATATGAAAGTTAGATTACTTTGAAGTAAGAAAATTATTGGATAGTATATGAAAGTTGAAATTAGATTACTTGAATTTTTGAACTGATAAGAAACTCTTGAATTTAGTATGTTTGGAAGTTGAAGTTTGAAAAATATTACATGGTATATGAAAGTTAGATTACTTTGAAGTTAGAAAAATATTTGATATTATATATATGAAATTTGAAATTAGATTACTTGAATTCTTGAACTTAGAAAATCTTGAATTTGAAGTTTATATAGAACTAATTATAGAAATTAGATATGACCTTAAATTTTAAGTTTTTTGAACTTTAGGTTGTGAACTTTAGAAATCTTGAATTATCGTAGCATATATGAACTTCTGTTGTGAACGTTAGAAATCTTGAATTGTAGAATTTATGAACTTAATTAGAATGTTGAACTTATTGGAACTTTGAAGTACTTGAAATCTTATTGACGTTAATATATTTGAACTTAATAAGAACTTTGAACTTAATTTATAATAACTTGAACTTAATTAGGAATATGATTAATTACTTGAAATCTTGTTGACCTTATTTAATTAGAACTTTTGTAACACCTCGTATCCGAAAACAGACCTCGTTGAAGATTTCCAGAAGCTACAAGTGCAACCCACGGCCCGTGCTGGTGGTCCGTGGTTCGCATCTGTAGCCCTCCCCAGAAACAGTCCCAAGAATTCCTCTAACTGTCGACCCACAGTCGGACCTATGGATCGTAGGCCAAGCAATAGACTGTGGTCCTGGTCCGTGGATCGATACCCCAAATTCCAGTCTCAGTCGCCAATTGACGGTTGACCAGCACAGACCGTCAGTCGATCGATGGTCCATCGGTCCCGTCCGTCGGTGACCCCGACATCAGTTAAGTAAGGGGTCTTTTGGTCTTTTTCTTATGCCCTGGACACCTAAACTACATGGTTTTGGTCAGTTTTAGCCTAGAAACACAACTAGAACTTACCTTAGTCAGATCATTCTTCAAAACTTAGAAAAATTAGAGCGTAAGAGGAGAAAGAGGTCAAGAACTCTAGTTGAAGAACATAGCAAGTTTCCCTCAGTTCCAGCCCCGAAATCAAAAGATTTCAGCAGGGAATTCGTCACCAGGTATGTTGAATTTCACTAGTGTGTTCCTTTCACCCATTAGGTCCCTAGATTTCAGTCAGAATCTTGATTTCCTAATATTATCTAGACCAAAGGTTTCTTGAAAGTTAGAATTGTTGGGTTTTAGCTATTAAAATGATCCAAATCGTATTATCACGAATTCAGTATCGTTGTTACCCAGATTCATGCATTTTAGTTCTTTTATTTCAATATTACACATGCTAGGTCAGTTAATTTAGTTACATATAAATATGCCTCAGTTATCCAGTATTACAGCATTTCAGTGATAAAGTGTTAATTACTTAATCATATGGGAAGCTTAATACTGAGTGGACTAGGGTCAGACACCCTCAAGTCCCAGAACTACGTTCCCCGTAGGTTGTAAGTCCCCTCTGTGGGCATCATTTTAGTGATCACTCTAGCATGCATCTATACCTTTGGTAGGGTATATTGGGTCCTCTCGATGGGGCGTATACATCAGACTCCACATTTAACTCATGTGGTTTTATGTCGATTATTAGTAGCTCCCTTACAGTTCAGTCAGATTATATTGCACTGACCATGTTATCAGTATAGTTCAGTATTCAGTATCAGCATGTTATATACTTGGTCATTGCATTCAGTTTAGTTATGTACAGTACTTTCAGTATCCTTATCATGTTCAGATTATACTATTGCTTTATTGCTTGTTCAGTTATGATTACTATTCAGCTTTACTCTATCATTCATGCTCAGTACCTTTCAAGTACTGACGCATACTCTGCGCTACATCTTTTCTTGCTTTTAGTTTTAGTTTCAGTTTTGCTAGATCTAGCTGGGGAATTTCCCAGCATTTCTAGTCAGTAAAGGCTTTATTTCAGACATAGTTAGTTTCATCTTTAGTCGAAGAGTTTGATTTTTTTTTTGTATCCAAACCCTTAGTTTCTTATATTCGGATTTAGTGTATGGGTATTCCCCATCATTTCAAATTTTTATATGATTTAGCTTCCGCACAGAATTTATTGTTTGAGTTTATCTTTAAGTGTGCTTGTGATATGCCAGCAGGGTAAGCTTTGGGTCACTTGTGATCCTAGGTCCTGTGTTGCGTCCAATGGGGTAGCCTCGGGGAGTGACAAAACTTGGTATCAGAGCACTAGGTTTAAGTGTCCTAGGATGCCTGAAAATCGGCACTAAGTAGAGTCTTTTTCATGGGTGTGAAGTGCACCACATCTATTGAGAAGGAGGTTGCAAAGTGTTTTAGGAAAACTTCAATTTCTTTGTTACTCTTATCGTGCATAAGGTGTGATCTAATTCCTCGTTCTAACTCGACGTTTTGCTCTTTCAGTGATCATGCCTTCTCGTAGAGCTATCCCCAGGAATGCTAATGCACGCAATGCTAACACAGCTCCTTCAGTCCCAGATCAGGAAGTTTCGAATGCTGAATTTCATAACGCTATCCAGTTGTTGGCTCAGAGTGTGACAAACAAGAACAACCAATAAGTTCCAATTCCAGCAAATGCTAATGTTGGGTCAGCTACAGCTAGAGTTCGTGATTTTATTAGGTTGAATCCGTCTGAATTCTTAGGATCGTAGACTGGTGAGGGTCCCCAAAACTTCATTGATGAGGTCAAGAAGATCTTTGGAGTGATGCAGGTAACTGGGAATGATTGGGTTGAGTTGGCATCTTACCAGCTTAAGGATGTAGCTCATATCTGGTATACTCAGTGGAAAGAGAACAGGGGTGCAGATGTCGCTCCTATCAATTGGGAATGCTTCAGTGAGACCTTTCTGGACAGGTTCTTCCCAAGAGAGTTGAGGGAGGCAAAAGCTCAGGAGTTTATGAATTTGAGGCAGGGTTCTATGACGGTCCAAGAGTATGGACTCAAGTTCACCCAACTCTCCAGGTATGCTCCTCACGTGGTTAATGATTCCAGCGCTCAAATGAACAAGTTCATGTATTGGGGTATCCAATCTTTTTAAGACAGAGTGTAGAAATGCCATGTTACTTGATGATATGAACATCTCTAGGCTCATGACTCATGCTCAGCAGGTTGAGGGTGATAAGCTTAAGGAACAGTCTAAGGAGAGTAAGAAGGCTAGGACCGGCAACTATGACTATTCTTAACAAAAATCGGGTGGTGGTAATCGCTCGTAGTTTCAATAGAAATATTCAACTTCAGCACCTTCATCAGCTAGTGTCCCATCCTTCAAGTTCCGTAATGATCAGAAAGGTAGGGAATCAGGCTCTAAGTCTCAGGGAAGTGTTTCAGGCACCAAAACCTACCCAATTTGTCCAAAGTGTGGTAAGAACCATCCGGGTGAGTGTCCTGCAGGAAGGGAATGATGCTTTGGGTGTGGTCAGTCTGGTCACAAGTTGAAAGATTTTCCTTCTAAGCAGGGTCAAGGAGGTAGCAATGGTAGAGCTCAGTCCACAACTTCAGCAGCACCAGCAGGTCACCCGACTCAGCAGGGTAACTCATTTGGTACAAGTGGCGGACAACGCCAAAATAGGTTGTATGCTCTTCAGGCTCATCGAGATCAGGAAGATTTTCTTGATGTAGTCACTGGTATGTTACGAGTCTTTGACTTAGATGTTTATGCTTTGTTAGATCCAGGGGCTACTCTTTCCTTTGTAACTCCTTATATAGCCGTCAAATTCGATGTTAGTCCACAAAATCTCTCAGAACCCTTCTCAGTCTCTACTCCAGTCAGTGACCCAGTTATAGCTAGATGGGTATACAAAAATTACCCTGTCACAGTCTCCCAGAAAGTCACCTCAGCAGATCTTGTAGAGTTATAAATGGTAGACTTCGATGTCATTCTAGGCATGGATTGGTTACATTCCTGTTATGCATCAGTCGATTGTAGAACTAGGATTGTTTATTTTTTGTTTCCAGATGAACCAATCTTAGAATGGAAGGGTAGTAGCTTAGCTCATATGGGTCGATTCATTTTTTACCTTCAGGCCAGGAAGATGATCTCTAAGGGTTGTCTCTATCATCTAGTTTGGGTTAAGGATTCAAGCTTTGAGACCCCAACTTTTGAGTCAGTTCCAGTAGTCAGTGAGTTTCCAGAAGTATTTCCAGAAGATCCCGATGTTCCTCCCGAAAGGGAAACCAACTTCGGAATTGATCTCCTTCCAGATACACAGCCTATATATATTCCTCTTTACAGAATGGCTCCAACTGAGCTTAAGGAACTGAAAGAGCAGTTGAAAGACCTTCTAGATAAGCGGTTCATCAGATCTAGTATTTTGCCATGGGGTGCGCCAGTGTTGTTCGTCAAGAAGAAAGATGGTTCTCTCAGAATGTGAATTGACTATAGGCAGTTGAACAAGGTCACAGTCAAGAATAAGTATCCCATCTCCAGGATTGATGACTTGTTTGACCAACATCAGGGTGCTAGTCATTTCTCAAAGATAGACCTCAGATCGGGCTATCATCAGCTCAAAGTCAGAGATAGTGACATTCCGAAGACACCCTTCAGAACTCGGTATGGTCATTATGAATTTTTAGTTATGTCATTCAGACTAACTAATGCTCTTGCATCTTTCATAGACTTGATGAACACAATGTTCAAGCAGTATTTGAACTTGTTCGTTATCGTCTTTATTGATAATATCCTCATTTACTCTAGGAATGAGGGAGAACATGTGAATCATTTGAGGGTTATTCAGCAAACTATCAAAGATCGTCAGTTATTCGCTAAGTTTAGCAAATGCGAGTTTTGGTTGTAATCTATTGTTTTACTTGGTCATGTTTTGTCTAGAGAAGGTATCCGAGTGGATTCACAGAAAACAGAAGCAGTGAAACAATGGCCCAGACCTACCTCTCATACAGATATCAGAAGTTTCTTGGGTTTAGCGGGTTATTACAGAAGGTTCATGGAAGGATTTTCCTCCGTAGCCTCTCCATTGACTAAGCTGAATCAGAAAAAGGTCAAGTTTCAGTGGTCAGATGATTGTGAGAAGAGCTTTGCAGAACTGAAAACTAGGTTGACTACAGCTCTTGTTTTGACTCTACCAGAGGGTTCAGATGGTTACGTGATCTATTATGATGCATCCAGAGTCGGCCTAGGTTGTGTGTTGATGCAGCGAGGTAAAGTTATAACTTATGCTTCTAGATAGCTTAAGGTGCATGAGAAGAACTATCCAACTCATCACCTCGAGCTTGCAGTAGTGGTGTTTATACTTAAGATTTGGAGACATTACTTGTATGGTGTTCACGTAGATGTGTTCACAGACCATAAGAGCCTTCAGTATGTGTTCACCCAGAAAGAGTTAAATCTTCGCCAAAGGAGATGGCTTGAGTTTCTCAAGGACTACGATATGAGTGTGCATTACCATCCTGGTAAGGCAAATGTGGTAGCAGATGCTCTTAGTAGACTATTTATGGGTAGTGTAGCGCATGTTGAGAAATAAAGAAAGGAACTAGCAAAAGATGTTCACATACTTTCTCTCCTAGGAGTTCATCTTATGAGCATATTAGATGATGGTGTAATAGTTCAGAATGGGGCAGAATCTTCTTTGGTAGTGGAGGTGAAGGAAAAGCAAGACAGTGATCCGATATTGCTTCAACTAAAGGATGCAATCCATCAGCAGAGAGTTGAGGTTTTCTCCCAAGGGGGAGATGGTGTGCTTCGCTATCAGGGTCGATTATGTGTTCCTAAGGTGGGTGAGTTGAGACAGCAGATTCTTGAAGAAGCCCATAACTCCATATATTCTATTCATCCAGGCATCACTAAGATGTATTGTGATCTGTGGGAAGTCTTTTGGTGGAATGGCATGAAAAGAGATATAGCGTATTTTGTGGCTAAGTGCCCCAATTGCTAGTAAGTCAAGGTAGAACATCAGAAACCATGAGGTATGACCCAAGAGATCGACATTCCTACTTGGAAGTGGGAAGTGATCAACATGGACTTCATTACAGGTTTACCTCGTACTCGCAGACAACGTGACTCCATTTGGGTGATAGTTGATAGAGTTACTAAGTTTTCACGCTTTTTGGCTGTTAAGACTACAGATTCGGTGAAGGACTACGCAAGATTTACATTAATGAGATAGTTAGGTTGCATGGGGTTCCTTTGTCTATCATCTCAGATAGAGGTCCTCAGTTTACCTCTCATTTCTGGAAGTCATTTTAGAAAGGTCTTGGTACTCAGGTTAACCTTAGCACAGTATTTCATCCACAGACGGATGGTCAGGCAGAGCATACCATTTAGACCTTAGAGGACATGTTGAGAGCTTGTGTGATCAATTTCAAGGGTAGCTGGGATGATCATGTCTCTCTTATAAAGTTCGCCTACAATTATAGTTACCATTCCTGCATTCAGATGGTCCCTTATGAGGCATTGTATGGGCGTAGATGTAGATCTCCAGTTGGTTGGTTTGAAGTAGGTGAAACAGCCTTGATAAGGCCAGATTCAGTTCATGATGTTATGGAGAAAGTGCAACTCATTAGAGATAGACTCAAGACAGCCCAGAGTCCCTAGAAGTCCTATGCAGATGTAAGGAGAAGGGAATTAGAGTTCCAAGTTGATGATTGGGTTTTCTTGAAAGTGTCACACATGAAAGGGGTGATGTGATTTGCCAAGAAAGGGAAGCTCAATCCTAGATATGAAGGCCTTTACAAGATCTTGAAAAGGGTTGGTAAAGTGGCATATGAGTTAGAGGTGACAACAGAACTAGCAGCAGTGCATCCGGTTTTCCACATTTCGTTGTTGAAGAAGTGTGTAGGTGATCCAGCATCTATTGTACCTTTAGAAAGTGTGGCTGTGAAGGATAGTCTCACTTATGAAGAGGTACCAGTTGATATTCTTGATCGCCAGGCTTGAAGGTTGAGAAACAAAGAAGTGGTTCAGTCAAGGTTTTGTGGAGAAGTCAGTCCGTAGAGGTTGCTACTTGGGAAGCAGAAGCAGCCATAAAAGCCAAGTATCCTCACCTCTTTCCTTTTGATTCCATTCCAGCTTGAGGTAATAGTTCCTCTTCAATTATTCATTCATTCATGCGTAGCTTCAGTCTTAGTACTATGTTCTTTCTGTTTGTACTTGCATTTTCAGTGTATTTGCATGTTCTTGGAACTTAGTTCATTTAGAAATTAGTTTTAGTTTTTTGTGGTAGGATTGCAACTCTTTCCCTCCATTTCAGCTAGTTTAGTCTTCATTTGAGGACGAATGTTCCCAAGGGGGAAATAATGTAACACCCCGTATCCGAAAATAGACCTCATTGCAGATTTCCAAAAGCTACAGTTCCAACCGACAGTTGCCACCCACGGACCGTAGGGTGACCCACGTCCCGTGCAGGTGGTCCGTGGTTCGCATCTATAGCCCTCCCTAGAAACAGTCCCAAGAATTCCTCTAAGTGTCGACCCACGGTCAGACCTACGGATCGTAGGCCAGGCCACAGATCGTGGTCCTGGTCCATGGATCAATACCCCAAATTCAAGTCCAGTCGTCGATTGACGATTGACCAGCACGGACCGTCAGTCGATCGACGGTCCATCTATGTCGTCCATCAGTGACCCCGACAGCAGTTAAGTCCGGGGTCTTTTGGTCTTTTCCATATGCATTGGACACCAAAACTACGTCGTTTAACCCCTAAACTACGTGGTTTTGGTCAGTTTTAGCCTAGAAACATTAATAGAACTTACCTAAGTCAGATCATTCTTCAAAACATAGAAACATTAGAGCTTAAGAGGAGAAAGAGGTCAAGAACCCTAGTTGAAGAACGTAGCAAGGTTCCATCAGTTCCATTCCCGAAATCGAAAGATTTCTCCGTGGAATTTATCACCAGGTATGTGAGATTTCACTAGTGGGTTCCTTTCACCCATTAGGTCCCTAGATTTTAGTCAGAATCTTGATTCCCTTAATATTATCTAGAACTAGGGTTTCTTGAAAGTTAGAATAGTTGGGTTTTAGCTGTTAGAATGATCCAAATCGTATTATCACAAATTCAGTATCGTTGTTACCTAGATTCATGCATAAACTCAGAACCGTAGCTATGTAGTTCTTTTAGTTCATGAATTACACATGCTAGGTCAGTTAATTCAGTTACATATAAACATGCCTCAGTTATCGAATGCATTATTGTCAGTATATTAGTGTTGAACTCTGAGTTTGCATGTCAGTTTTGAGCTATCCAGTATTACAGCATTTCAGTCATAAATTGTTAATTACTTAATACTATGGGAAGTTTAATACCGAGTGGACTAGGGTCAGACACCCTTAAGTCCCAGAACTACGTGCCCCGTAGGTTGTAAGTCCCCTATGTGGGGAATATTTTAGTGATCACGCCAACATGCCTTTATACCTTTGGCAGGGTATATTGGGTCCTCTAGATGGGGCGTATACATCGGACTCCACATTTAGCTCATGTGGTTTTATGTCAGTTATTAGTAGCTCCCTTATAGTTCAGTCAGATTCTATTGCATTGACCATGTTATCAGTATAGTTCAGTATTCAGTCTCAGCATGTTATACACTTGGTCATTGCATTCAGTTTATATGTAGAGTACTTTCAGTATCCTTATCATGTTCAGATTATACTATTGTTTTATTGTTTGTTCAGTTATGATTATTATTAATCTTTACTATATCCTTCATGCTCAGTACCTTTCAAGTACTGATGCATACTATGCGCTTCATCTTTTTGTGATGTAGGTTCAGGTCCTCAACAGTCAGATCACTCATAGATCAGTTCCCGATCTTCAGTTCAGCAGCATCAGTGGTGAGTCCTCATTATTCGAGGACTAGTGACATGATTGTTTTCTTGATTTTAGTTTTAGTTTCAATTTCTCTAGATCTAGCTGGGGCATGTCCCAGCATTTTTAGTCAGTAGAGGCTTCATTTCAGACATAGTTACTTTCAGCTTTAGTCTTAGAGTTTGATTTCTCTTTTGTATTCAAACGCTCAGTTTCTTATATTCAGATTTAGTGTATGGGTATTCCCCATCATTTCAGATTTTTATATGATTTAGCTTCCACAAATAATTTATTATTTCAATTTATCTTTAAGTATGCTTATGATATGCCAGCAGGGTTAGCTTGGTGTCACTTGTGATCCTAGGTCCCGTGTTGCGTCCAGGGGGTAGCCTCGGGGCGTGACAACTTTGAACTTAATTTGAACTTTGAAGTACTTGAAATCTTATTGACCTTAATATATTTGAACTTAATTTATATAATAGCTTGAACTTATTTAGAAATATGATTAATTATTTGTAATCTTAAGCTTAATTAGTGTTTATGAATTAATTAAGCTTCAACTTTGCAGAACTTGAAATGTAGTATTTATGAACTAATTAATTAGGTGTGTGTGTATATATATATATATATTAAAAATATGAATTAGTTTAATCTAGTTAAATTACTATTAAATTTAGTTTATAATTGAATATCTATATATTTTTGTAGATGGATCATCATTTATGGATGTATAATGCATTATGAATCTGGTGGTCATTTCAAACCTGAGTTTATTGACGGTGTTAGAGGTTTTATTGAATTTACACTGACACTTGATATTTTCAAGAATAATGGACTGGTTAGGTATCCTTGTAGTGCATGTATGTTCCTGAAATTTTTCAAACAAGATATTATCATGGTTCATTTGTACCGTAATGAATTTAAGCCTAGTTATTTTATATGGGTTGATCATGAAGAAAGAGATGGATTGAATGATATATTTTATAATTTGATGCCCATGGATGAATGTAATATGCTTGCACCACATAGCCAAATTAGGGTTGAACATGATAGAGTTCATGAAATGATCAATGATGTTTTGTGGGGTTCAAGGTGGTATGGAATCCGAATAATATTTTGATGAAACTCCTAATGAAAAAGAATGACGCTTATATGATCAATTAGAAGAGGCTAGTCGTTCACTATATGAAGGGAGCCCACATTTTGTCTTGTCGGTTGTGGTTAGATTAATGAATATTAAATCAGATTAGAGTGTTCCTAATGCGGCTATGACTCAATGGTTGATCTTTTGGGTGAATTAGTTAATGTGGAGTTTAACTAAGAACTTCTATCAGGAAAAGAGTTTGGTTTCCAAGTTAGGATTGTCGTATGATAGAATTCATTGTTGTGTTAATGGTTGCATGTTGTTTTACAAGACTGATAGTGAATTACAAAATTGTAACTTTTGTGTACATGTTCATTATAAGAGGACTTATGTTGGCAAGATGGTCCCAGTTAAGGCGATGCATTATATGCCTCTTATTTCTAGGTTAAAGAGGTTGTACACATTGATGAGGTCTGCTCCACATATGAGATGGCATCGTGAATATAGAAGGTCATCAGGTGTCTTGTCTCATCCATCTGATGGAGAAGCATGAAAGCATTTTCAATACATATATACCAGATTTTGCCAGTGAACCAAGAAATGTTAGATATGGGTTGTGTGCAGATGGCTTCACACCAATTTCTAATATTGCCTCGCCTTGTTCTTGCTGGTCTGTATTTCTTACTCTATATAATCTTCCTCCTGAAATGTGCATGACATGTCCCTACATCTTTCTAAGTTGTGTTATTCTAAGTCCCCGTAATCCAAAATGTTTGATTGATGTCGATCTACAATCATTGATAGATGACCTCAAACAATTGTGGTTTGAAGGCGTAGTGACTAATGATATGTCAACTAAGCAGAAATTTTTTATGTGTGTTTATTTAATGTGGACTATTAATAATTTCTGATTGGATGAGAATTGGAAAGGTAGCTTGTCCACATTGCATGGAAAATAGCAGTAAAGCATTGGAGAAAAAATAGATGATTTGATTGTCATCATATGTTCATGCCAATGGACCATGAGTTTAGAAAGATGAAAAATGCATTCAGAAAATATAAGATTGAAAATGACCTCCCCCACCTCCATTACTCACAGGACATCAAATTTGGGAGAGAGTTTCTCAATTCCCTAAAGTTACATAAACTTCACCTTCTAGATTTCCTGGATATGGTGTTGAACATAATTGGATCAAACAGAGCATATTTTGGGAGTTGTTGTATTATAAGGATAATCAGCTACGACATAATCTTGATGTGATGCACATTAAAAAAATATTTGACTATTTATTTAACATAGTGATGGATGTGAAAGGAAAGACAAAAGACAATCCAAAAGCTATAAGGACATAAAGGAATATTGTAGGAAATGAAAGTTGTGGCTACATAAACTATAAAATGGTAAAATAGTTAATCCCAAAGCTAGTTTTTTATTCACATTCGAAGAGAAATGTGAACTTTGTGAGTGGGTTAAAAATTTGAGGATGTCGGAGAGCTATGCTTCTAATTTATAAAAGCGAGCAGATATGAATGAAAGAAAATTAATCGATATGAAAAGTCATTATTGTCATGTATTCATAAAAACTTTTGTTCATATCGCTTTTAGCCATTTACCTTAAAGGATATGGAAACAAATCACATAGATAAGTCTTTTCTTTAAAGATTTGTGTTCAGGAAAGTTGTTGGAGGGTAGTTTAGACAGGATGGAGGAAAACATTCTTGTTATTACTACTAAGTTGGAGAAGATCTTTTCATGTGGTTTCGTTGATGTGATGGAGCATCTTCCAATTCACCTTGTACAAGAGACCCACCTCGGAGGTCCAGTTCAAACAAGATGTATGTTTCCATTTGAGAGGTAATATTTTTCTTTATATTCACTAAGTTATTTTTTTCTTATAAGTAGCAAACATATATTGATATATACGTATAGAAAAATTGGCAATTCCAACCAAACAATTAAACAAAGGGGAAAGATCGAAGGATCAGATGCTCAAAGTCATATTGCGAGAGAAATTGGTGACTTTTATTCATATTACTTTGGAAACTAAGTGTCATGTAGGGTAAATAGGCTCAATTGCAATGATGAAGGTGATTTTATTCATTTATTTTCACCAATATCAATTTTTAATCAAAATGGTTGAGTATCTAAAAAGTGTAGAAAGCGAGGCTCACAACTATGAAAATACAATAAGATGTGACACATAATTTTCTTAATTTTCAAGAGATTCAACCATATCTTAAGTAAGTGTTAAAGTATGTTAATAAATTACATACTAATAAGTGTTTATTAACTAATGAATAATCTAAATTTATAATTATTAGCTTGTTCATAAACACATGGTGTAATAAAGTCATCTATACGAGGTTTTCCAAATGGCTAAAAGAATATGTAAATGTGAAAGCTTATATTGAATCAATAAGTATTTAATAATGTATTCCTTTTATACTAAATTGTATTATTTTGAATAACAATACATATATTTACGATGAATGCTCAAATGTTGAACATTTGCAATTAGTGAGAGAGATTACACTTGGACCTGAATCTCAAATTAAAACGATGAATAACTATTGTGTCTATGATTTTAAGTTTCAAACTGAATAAGTTTCTAAGTATGAGAAAACAAATAATAGTGGTGTATGCATACAAGCTGATGTTGATGGCACTACCAAACTATTGAATATTATGATGTCATTCATGAGATTATTGAAGTAAGGTATTCAGATTGGCCTAAAAAAAGATCGTATTATTTCGGTGTAAGTGGTTTGACCCATCGTATAGAGGCACAAGGATGGATCAACAACATAATATAATTGAAATTAAGCAGACCAGGCAATACAAAAGTTATGATCCTTTTATCATTGCCAAAATTCTAAGCAAGTGTATTACGCTTCATATATGTTGCGTAGAGTAAAGCTAATTGGTGGGATTTTATAAGTACTAAGCATGTGGGGATAATTGAAATTGACAATGTCTTAGATGTGGCACACCAAAATGATGTTTCAATTATTCAACAACAAGTTGATGTTGGATTGGAAATCACACAAGAACATCCTCAACACATACTATAAGAAGTATCTAATAATGAATGAGATAATGACAAATGTTGAGGAAGAAATAAATGAGGATAAGGAAATCAATCATTCCAGGAGAAAAAATGGGACAATGAAAATGAAACAACTGAGGAGGAAGAATGGGAGAATGATGGAAATGAAACAAGCGAGGAGGAAGAGTGGTAGAATGATAGACTATATAGCTAGTATGTAAGTTAATTTATTTTTCTAATACTAATTTTATTTAATGTATACTTTTTATATATTATCAATATAAATTTGCATACAGATGTCATCGAGGGTGAAAATAATAGGTCTCGCAATCATCTTAGAGTTAGCCAACCTAACAAGGCTAAAAAGAAGAAGTCTAGGAGACTCATAGATACTGAGTATATATTCCAGGATTTCTTTCTTCTGTACCAGAGCAAAACATTAGTAATGATACCCATTTATTCGTTGTTTGGTTTGGTACGGGAAATTCTCGGGCATATCTTCCTCAGTACCGTAGACCAGTCGGTGCTTTCTGTACTTCATAGTCATTGCCTCCACGGCACTACGAGGACCTACCTTTGGAGGCTTATCGTTGAGCATTATCCTTATCGAAAGGCAGGATATCGGAGGGTACTCCATCTCCCATAGGTACATCTCTTTAGCTATTTGTCATGAGGATTAGAGATTCTAGTAATGATCAGTCATATGTTATGGTCAGTTCTCCTCCTTTGACTCAATATTATGTGCATCCTGGAGTATCACCTCTACTTCCACTTGTTGCTACACTAGATGAGACAACTGATCTAGTACCTAGACAGAGAAACACGCTTGGCAGAGTCATGATTGAGCTGGATGGATCATCGAAAATTTATTTTGTTATATATCAGTTTCTTTATTTGTTTTATTTCTTATACTTTAATTTATTATTCATGAACTAACATGTTTATTATGTGTCTTGCAGGTGGAATACTGCAAAGGATGTTGTTCGGGCTCTAAAAGAGTGTTAGAAGGCTTTTTACACAAGCCTATCACTCCTGGAGAGAGAGATCCCAAACACACACACGTTGAGTTTTTTTTTTTAGTTAAGTTAAATATTTTTAGTATACTTTACTTTATTAATTATCTAACGCTATTATTTTTTTAGACGGTGTGTACTTGGAAACCGAGGTGCAATATGGTCATTGCAACCACTTTTGAAAGGAGGACATCCACGAGACTCTCTAGCGGGTTAAAAAAAGTCCATAATATTGATCAATGTCCGACTTGGATGTTGCCTCATATTTTTGATGAACTATCAATATTTGAAACACAGATGAATTTAAAGTAATATTTGGACAAACCAAAAATGCTAGAGGAAGTCTTAAGGGTGGTTCGTTGCACAACAAGGGTGCAGAGAGCGTTGGAACGCTTACAAGAAAGATGGTAAGTTTTCATTCAAACTTTAAAATAAATAATTAGATGGTTAAATATATTTTGATTAATATCGTCATAAATTTTATTTTTATTTATAGAAAAAAAATTGGGGCGCACTCCTCTTGAACCGGAAGTATTCAAGAGGAATCATGTGGAATAAAAAATTAAATGAGTCGGATCCAGATGTGTGGACGGAGGAAAGGACCGAAAAAACTTTTGTAAGTTTATAAATATGAATAGTTAATATATATATATATATTGATACTAATTTTTATTTTTAATATGCATGGACAAGATAATCAGAACGTACATAAGAATATAGATAGTTCGGTCCAGACCATACCTGAAATGTCCACTCAAATTTGGACAAAACAAATTATAGAGGGGACACACAAGGGCAGAGTCTATGGTCAAGGCTCTTGGAATGATGTACGAAGACTTCAGTCGGGTTTAGAAGATATTGGATCGTGACGTCAAGCCAACACTTGACGGTGTTCAAATAGTTGTTGGGCCGGATCAAATAGCAAAACTTACAGCAGCATTGGCAGAGTCTGAGCGAAAAAAATAATGCATGAATTAGACTATTCAACAAATCAAAGAAAAAGTTCTCAACCTCGCTCGTCGTCCTGCTGCATTGTCTCCTGTCAAGGACATTGACGACGACAGTGATGAGGAGGATGAATATATACATAGATTGCATCCCTTTAATTTATGAGCTTTTAGACTTTTGAAACGAATTTTGTAAGACTGATAAAACTCAAATCACTCTTCAAAACTAACAAAAAGAGTGAGCGATTGTTGTAAATAAAATCAACCAACTAAGAGTCGGGGTCGAATCCCACAGGAAATGATATACTGTTAAGAATTTAATTAGAGAATTAACAAGCAATTAATTCTACAGAATTTGAAATAACAACTTGGTGGAGAATTCCACTAACTTTAATAGCAATAATTAAGTCACCCAATTAACAATATTGAAATAATTGACAATTTAGGAAGTTAAAGAACTCTAGGGATGTGGGGATCAAATGTTGATTCCAATTGGGGTGTCGTAGAATTGCTCGTTACAACTATTCAATCACAAATAAGCTAGGTCATCATGATTGACGCTAATCTTCTTTCGATCTCAAAGCATCCTTGCATAGAATCTCCTTTCGGCCTCATCAATATTCCATTCAAAGCAACCCAAAACTTTAGATTTGTAATCAAGTAACCTAAATTACAGCTATTGAACAGATTGTCCACTTATATTGGTCTCTTTCAAGCACCATTACAAGATCGAAACAATAATTAAATTGGCCACCTCAATTCATGAATTAATCACTAGGCAATCAGTCAAATCTATAATTAACAATCACAAAACAAAGCAATTCAACAAACCCACTAAATTAAATCAACACTCAAACTCATAATCATACCCCAAGAGTTTGGGATTTTAACCACAGATTTCAAAGTGTAAATAGATTATTTCTTACATGAGATTAGCCATGGGTAGCATGAATTGAATATTTAATATCAAACTCACTTCAAAATCAACCTCGATTTCCCAAATTTAGGTTAACACAATTGAAAGTTTCGACAATAAAAATTGTTCTTGCTCAATGGAAATTCTTCTCCATCTAGAATGTTTAGAATATTTCTCTCCTCAGGGATATTTAATGTTTCCCAAAAATATTCTCAAAAATTAGTTTTGTGTCCCTTTCGGCGACGTTAGCTCAGTTTGCCAACTGCATTCGGCGAATCTCCCATCTTCCTTTGGTTTACCTTCTTCTTACTTCAACCTTCAGGTGTTTGAGTCTCATTAGGCGATCACATTTGAGTTTGCTTTTGTAACTTCGGCGACTCACTGATTTCCACCTCGTATCACCCTTTGAGCTACCATTTTGTCTACCAGCTTTGTCAGATTCAGCGACATCTACTCACTTCGCCTTATGTTTTTCGGCGGATCTCCTTTCTTGCCTCACATCGTCGATTGACCTTGAGGGATGACTCAATGCACTGTCAACTTAGGCGGTCTCAGATTTCTTTGGCGAACACTACAAGAAAAAAGATTTGTAACGAAGGGAATTTCGGTCGTTAAAACTCATAATTCGATCACTACAAGTCAATTACGACTGGAAAAAACCAGTTGTCACCAGTCGCTAAAGGCTCCATCGTTAATAGTACACGATTGGATTTCAATTCAATTGTTATGAACCTTTAACAATGACAAAAAACGATCGTTATAGTACCTTTTTAGTGATCGGATTTTTTGTTTGCTAATTGTAATTTTGGTTGTTGTAAATCTTTAACGAGTGCAACAAATACGATCTTTATAAATACTTTTAACAAGAAATATTTGATAATTGAATACTTTATCCCTCTGAAAGTTACATGGTTATCATTGTAAAAGCATATAAAAAATAAATACTTCTTTCATAGTGATTAGCATACAAACAGAACCAAAACATACATAGCATTGGAGTTTAGGTATTGTCTTTCTATTAAAGAAGAAAAGAACAGAACAAAGAAATGTGCAATTATCTATGAACTTTGTTTCACACAGAAAACTTCTATGTATAGTGCGCAGGAAATTTTCATTTCTTTTTCTTGTTTTGTTTCTTTAATTAATTTCTTTAGTATTTTAATTCGAGATAGAAGTTAATAATTAATGTTAACATAATGAGTGAACAATGACGAATACACACATTGTAGATTATTTTCTCTAATAAAATAAATAAATCAAGTTGTGGGAGAGACAATAATAATAATCAAATATGAAAAAGGCACATGACTGGGGTAAAATATTTCTTCTTTGTTTTTCCTTTTTTTATTCTTTTAACCTCAAACGAAGGAGTTTCTTCCTAATTTTGGAACACTAAGGTTAATATAGCATGAACATATATTTTTGTCTTCTTTCTTCATTGGCTATGAATTTTTCAATATATTTTTTTGGAGAAAGTGAAGTGTTGGTGGCAAGAAATTTCAATCAAATTGAACACTAGAGTAAATATATCATGAACATATATTTTCGTCTTCCTTCTTCATTGGCTATGAATTGTTCCATATATTTATTTATATTGTGTTGACTTTTTTTAAGTATGAATTTTCTGTTATTTGTGTTCATTTTGATCTAAGAAAATGATATGTCACAAGATACACTCATTGCTATATAAAAATAGATAAGAAAATAGTGGTTGATCACAAAATGATCTTAAATCAAATTAAAGATTCTATAAATAAATAATTTAAATTTTATTCATCAATTAATTTTTTTATTGAAAAAGTTTAATGTTTTATATCATGATAGAACTTCTATAAGACACTAGATACTCTCATTAGACAACAACTATATGAAATGTATGCTACATAAAAAAAGATAGGACTACAATTCTCCAAAGATATGGTAGAAACTTAAAGAGATAAATAATTTTCACTATAGGTGATGTAGTTCATATATTAATATTAAATTATGCTACTGAAATAGATATATCTAAAAGAAAAATTGGTCAACATAAATATTTGACATACATTCAATTCTCTATTTAACCATCATTCGTTAAAAGAACATTTCACTGTAACAACCTAATTTTTTTAGAACTAATTTTTGATGTTATATTTTTTTTCTCTATAATATTCAACTTATAACAGTGTTGAAATTTTCTATAGAAGTACACTCTTGATAAAATTACATCTCTATGATAGCCTTACTCAAATATTAATTGAGTAATAATATTTTAAAAAGATATATTACGTATAAAGATAAAATATTGCACTATTTATGATAATAGTTATTAGTGTCATGCACAATGAAGCATTAATATTTAAGAGAAAATTTGTACTTCAATGGTGTCCATCATTTATAGTCAACCTCACGAGGAAAGGCAATTGGACCTTTTTTATATTGATATTATTTTTCTATTTTGCTGGTTAAGTTTGTTTACAAGATTGAGTAAAGTAAAAAAAAATAGTACTAAAGAAATGTCACTTTCTCACCATATTTGAATTTTGAATGGATTTTAAAATGTTTCAATGAAATCTGATCATTTTGGTCTCAAAAATAATTAACTTTATGACAATCTGTATTAATCATTCAAAAGTACTTGACCATTGTTCTTTCAATTTATAATTATTTACTAAAAAACTTTAATTTAATCATATGAATTCTATTTTCCAACATCATATACTATATAATATGATACACACGTGCTGTAAAACTAGTATGCACAAATATCTGTAATAATTTGGCAGTAGGGTATGGATAAGTGTACAAATAAATTAGGAGAATTAAGGTGCATCCGAGTCCGAGAGAATGGGGGTTAGCGATAACTTTGAGCCTAAAGTGTATCTAGGAACATAATACAGAGTATATTTCTGGCATATTGAAACAGACACTTAGCTTAACCCTTGAAAAAAACCAAAAACGTTTTGTCTCATAATGAACATACTAGTCAATTTTGCCCTAAAATCAAAAAGATAAATAGAGGACACTCGACTCAAACGGCCTTCCCACATTTTGCTGCATGATAGCTTTGATGATATCCCTCAAGTCTTGCAATCTCCCAAGTAGAAAGCTAAAAGGCTTTACCATAGATATCGAAACGTCGTTTCTTTTTTTGAAGGGCTTGACTTTTGCCATTAATAAGTCAGAGTCGCTGTTTCATGACATCAGAAACAATTGCACCATTAACGAGTTTTATCAAACTGCCCCTCTTCAAAGGGCAACTTACCAACAACAGTTGCCAATTAACAGTCCATATTGTCTGAATTTCATTTCAGCAATAATCTCAACATGTTACACCACCATATGACAGAATTTAACAGCATTAAATGAAGTGATGATTTTGCTCTAACAGGATAATTGAGCACGAATCAAAAAAAAATTGTAGAACAAGTTTGAGCTACTCTACCAAATTTTGTGCAACTGAATAAAAGTTCACCGCCGCCAACACAAGTAAAAAACAGGGAAAATTTGTAGAACAAGTTTGAGCATAGTAAACACTTTTTACAGGACCAAAATTGACTCAATGATCAAAATTTATAGGACCCCTCGTTTGTGGACGGAGAGTCGGAGGGGCACAAAAAAATCAAAACATAAATGAAGACGACATAATATGTCCAAACCTGCGGAGAGGGAAAATATGTCTCTAAGCTTCGCCTTTATAACAAGCACGGTATGACAAATTTTTACCTCACAATAAAACAAGGAAAATCCGGACGAACATAATAATAGATGCAACTGTTCCACCAAATAGAAAATACTGTAGAATGGTTCTCCTCCTCCTGGGACTTAGGATCCTGAAGTAGTGTGAAATTACCTCTGAGATAGCCTCACCATCGAGGAAATAAACCTGGAGAAGAAGTAGAGGTAATCATAAAAACATGAATGGCATAAAAGTTGCAGCGACTGTTGTCCACTGTTTTAGGATTGAATACATATTATGACACAATAATCACAAATAAGAAGCATCCAAAAGAGAATGGTCATCTGCAATAGATTGCTAAATGTGGAAAAATGGGTCAACAACCTAACTTTACAACAGCGTGTATTCAAGTATCATCTAATGACAAAGATATAACTACATAATCACCTTTCGATCAGCAATAACAGATATCTAGAAGTACTAATAAGAACTCATTAATTGCTCTGAAGGGGGCAAGAGACAAGACAGCTGAGCATGAAGTAACAACTGTAAATAGCCAAGGAAAGCCCTAGAATGAGGTTTCTTTCTTCAGAAAAGTCCTAGAACAAAGCTCACTAGGGTCTCAATATAATGAAACAGACGCATCGATGTTTCCAAATTGTCCTACACTTTCTTTCATCATCTCTTTTGTCGTGTAGGAAGATGCCCATAGAATAATTTTATGAAGTGTCTCAAATTTATTACCACATCTAGATCACATTTTTTAAGTTCAACCAGGTTCTTCACCTGGCTTCCAGATTTGTATGGACACATTTACTTTTGGTGCAGTTTCCTTGTGATCTCTCTAAGCCATTTACATGGACTTTTCGGGCTGGACATATGTCATACTGGAAATGCATACCCTTTAAAGTTTCTAGCAAGTCATTTATATACGCATTTAGGTACCTAATCCATGTCTATGGACAAATAAGTGTCTGACCAACAGAGAATCTAATGCATTGTCTGGTATATTTCAAGCAGGAATGGCCCACTTTAACAAAAAGCATTGACCTCAACCTAGTAAAGTTTTGCAGATGTGATGTCATCTTATTTGCCACCTCCAATAGATATTACATTAATGAGAGCAGAAAGCAGGTCTAGGAAATGCATGGGGTAATCATTGCCGTTTTACTTATTTCACAACTCTGTTAAAGTTATAGTGTCACAAATATGCCTCTCCTTTTCCCCAAATGAGAGCAATTTAGTCTTCCAGCAGTGAGCTCTTTCAATGAAACAAGTCAGAAAATTTATTGAAGCACATCTATAAATTTATGCTAATGTTGCATATTTCTCTAGGGGATTTGAGCAGACAGTGGGTGTTTTTATTTTTATTTTTTTATTTTTTAAGAGGGGAAAAAACAGATAGCAGGTGTTTTGTTTTTTGGGCTTCTAGAGTTTATACATCTTAATAATGCCATAATGAAGTTCAAGCTAAGTTGCTCGGACTCTTCACTTTTGGTGCCGCACCCATGTCGACACGACATGGGTTTGGGTTTGGGTGTGGGTTTGGGATCCATGTCCAATTTGGTCAACCAATTTTGGGTACTTTGACCAAAATCGATAGAGAAAGCTTGGACAGTTTTAATGATTTCTATAATCAATACAAAAGCCAAGGTGAAATTGAAGAAAATGGAATACCTTTTATTTAGAAATTTCTATGTCACTCTTTTCTTTTAATCTCCTTCCAAGATTCTCCTCAAGTTTTCCACATAATTTCTCATAATTTAGGTTTCATAACTCTATTTTTAGTTATTTTAATATAATTTAGGCAAATCCCCGCACCCATATTCATACATGGATCCATTTTCCTGAATCTTAAAAATTAGATCATAAAGAATCCGACCTCTAGATCCTCGCCCGTATCAGACACCCACACCCGAGTCCGAGCAACTTAGGGTTCAAGCTTTGATAAAGACATGTTTGTGTATGTTTATCATGTAGGCTAGAATGTTATGGCTGAGTGTTTAGTCCAAATGGTTGTTGTAACACCTCGCAACTCTACTCTTAGAGACTGAATCATTCGTCGTAAGTATATAAGCTTGAACCAGGTGATGTCCTACATGTTCATGTGTGTTAAGATCTTTTACCAAGCGTAGGAAGTGTATAGGATGTGGTTTAGAGTCATAAGGGACCTCTAGCACTAAGTCGAGTGAAAAGCCTACCTACCGACTAAGTTTTTTCGCATTTGTTCATGCAAGGGTCAACTTTAAACGACCATATATTTCAACATATAAAGAATTAAGTGGCCCATGACCTATCAAATTAAAGATCTATGAGTCTTCCTTCCAACGCCACCAAGTTTGATCAATAGGAGTATGGAGTAAAAAGTTATGAACATTTTACAAGACACTCCCAGCAGAGTTTTCAGAGCCTGACTACTATGAACTCCATTTTAGGGTTGTAAATTGAAGTACGGACCATAAAAGGAGCTCTTAAAATCAAACTTCAGAAACCAATTTTTTGGCCTGATTTTCACGGACCCAACTACGGGCTGTAATTTGGGCGCATAGAATGAAATCCTGAACCTGGTTTTTGGTCTGAATTTCGCATATACAAATCAGGGGCTGTAGATCAAACCACAAGCCCTAATTTGGCCTCGTGGAATGAACTTCTAAGACCACGATTTTGGCCTAGATTCCACAGATGGAAGTAGTAAATGAAGCGGTATTATAAAACAAAAAGAAGACGGACATGAACAATAAAATTGGAGTTCAATCCAAGTACTCAGATAGTAAACATTTTTCTCTCTCTTCCAACTTTTACAGGTAAGATGAAAGAACATAACCATTTTATGCAAGGATCACGTTGCACCTGGCTGTATGAAAAGCATGTTTTCTTTGTGTCACATAACTTAAGCCATCTAAAGCAATAAATGACAAGTTTCTTAGCATTGCTCAATTGCTTCCTCCTTAATCCTAATAAAATATTCTGTGATTATAGCGCTTTTAGTCCAATGGATGCTTTATAATCTGTTGTTTGCAAGCTAATTACCATAGAGAACAACATTTTCAAAAAAACCATTTAGTTTGTGGAGTCTATATAAGGTTAGAAGAAGTATGTTAGAATAGAATAGGAACAAGATAATATAATAATTCTACTTAGAATAGAAAATATGAATAGTATATAGAATCCTTTTTTTTTTTTTGATGACAAGGGAAACCCGCAGCTGCTACCCTTTGGGTGCAAACAGGGTAAAACCCCGCTCCTATGCAATAGCTCGCAAACCACATAGGAGAGGTAACCCGCACTAGGCAAGCCCGGCACGACGAGCTCGACCCAGAAGGCAAACCCCTTGCTTTCACTGGCAAGGGGTTTCGAAATTGAGACCTCCAACAAAGTCCCAAGCCCAAACCACTGGGCCACCACGAAGGGTTTGTATAGAATCCTATTTGGAAAAGAAATTTAATGTACCGTCTATAAATAGGGTCTCAATGTAATAGTATGGATACACAGTTCAATAATATTCTTCTCAAATATTTCTCACATGGTATCAAAGCCTCTACAATCTTGGTAGAGAACCAAATAGCCTCCGATGTCGGTGGGCGGCTATTACCCACATATGCCGCCCGTCTGGCCAATGATTATGTTAGCAAAAATTGGGTCATCGTATTTTTCCAATGAATATTCTCATATCTAATTTGCGTAGTACCGTGCCATTTTTCGCGACGACTACTTTCTCATATTCGATTTGCATAGCACCGTACCGTCTTTTCGGTGACTACTTTTTCATATTCGATTTGCATAGTACTGTGCATTTTTTCAGTGACTACTTTTTCATATCTAATTTGCATCAGTGACTACTTTCTCATATCTGATTTGTGTAGTACCGTACATCTCTTCAGACTACTTTTCATTTAATTTGAGTGGTACCGTGGATTTTTTCAAACTACTTTCTAATATATCTGAGTTAAATGGCACCGTGTGTCTTTTCAGTGACTCCTCAGATTTGATTTGCATAGTTTCATGCATCTTTATGATGACTCCTCAAACTTGATTTGTGCTAGGCAAGATTGTCAATGGCGCACTTAAGCCCTAAAGCAAGGGTCAAAATGCATCTCGCTTAATGTGTGCTTTAGTGTTGTCATCAAGGCCCTAAGGCCTAAGGCATACTTTTCCTTGTGAATGAGAATTTCCTGAAGAGCAGCGCCATTGATGTCACTTTATCATACAAAACAATCAATTTTTTTGTCCATATATTTGTTATTCATGCTTATAACTGTTAGTCTTGAACTAAACATGAATATATTTGTATGTTCTCTCCATTTGTGCCTTTCATCAATAAATCTCACGTTTTATTTGTGCTTGAAGCCCCAACGAACCTTAGAGATTTTTTGCTCTTTTCACTTTTGATCACATTGGTGTCGGGTCGTGCCATCATTCCGATCCTACCCATATATTTTCTTTTTCTCAGTAGGGTCGTGCCGTCAATCCGACCCTACACTTATTATTCTCTTTCTCAATAGAGTCGTGTCATCATTCCGACCCTATCCGTATAATTTTATTTAACAGATTGTGACCACTTCCAACCATCAAATCTAATAATCCGGCGCATGAGCATGTTCCAGCCAGTTTTACGATAACTTTCTTGTTTAAGATCTACTCATATCTCGATTTCGAGATGATGAGTACTATGTTTTATTGACATTCTGCATCAAATCCAGTATTTCATGAGAAGACACATTGAGATTGATTGTCAATTTTGTGAAGTCGAGAGATCAACTTATAGATATCTTCATCAAGCTGCTCACTGGTCCATTCTAGTAATTACATTTATAACAACCAAGGTACATATGACTTGTATGCACTAGCTTGAGGGGAGTGTTAGAATAGAATAGGAACAAGAATAATATATACAATCCTACTTAGATTAGGAATAGGACCAGTATATAGAATCCTTCTTGAAAAGGATTATATTGTAGTGTCCTAGTTGGAAAAGGAGTCTAATGTAGTGTCTATAAATAGAATCTCAATTTAATAATAAAGATACACAATTCAATAATATTCTTCTCAAATATTTCTCACAAAATAGTTTAGATGAGGTATAACATTTTTTCCTATATGGGTTTAGCGAATTTTTTTTGGAGTACGATTAGGACACAAGCTATTCGTACTATGTAATACTTTCAATTCAATAAATTAACCCTATTAGATAATAGTGATGGCAAATTTCTTCATTCATTGTCGATATAATCCTAAGCTTGTGTATACTAAATTCAGTGTTTTTTCCCTTCTCATCTTTCCATAAAATTGCCACGGTTTCTCCAGCCTTAGAAAGGCCTTGATTTTCATGGTTCTCAAGCTCTTATCATGTTAAATCTTTTCTAAGAAGTTATACATCATAAGACCATTTAATCCAATTACTTCCTATCATTCTGGGACCAAATCAGCACAATTCTGAAACCTTCAATCTGTTGCAAACTGCCCAACAGAACTGGTAGTTCCCAACAACAACACGTTTGAGGTTTAATTGGATCTTCACAGCAAAAGATGTAACAGATATGACCACATGCAGGCTCATAAACATGGGAAACAGAGAGTTATCTTTTCGATATGAATACATACCGGCAGGCTGTTGAGAAGTGCAAGTGTCATAGAGACGTGAAAGGTGAACATCAAAAGTCTTTCCAGTACATAAGGAAGATGTGCACCAAATTTAGTTGACCAGCGAGGTTGATATGAAGTCAAGAGAAATGAATGCTTTATTGAAATTGCATCACCCACAAAAACAAAGGTCTTAACACAAGGGTTCTCCCTGGAGTTGTTATCATCGATAACACGTGTTCTTCCAAGGTGCGAGCACTGTAGGGGAGAAGGGCTTGAATATGTGATCTCTACCCATGCAACACCAGTTGACAAAAGTGGAAGAAAGCATGCTCCCTCCTACAACAAAACATCAATTATTCACATATTCAAATGTATTTTGTGTGTTGTTGTGCTTAACCTAATCGCATTTGTGTATTATAAACTACAGGAGCAATATTTTTTGGCAGTTCATGACAAACATGCACAACTGGCAAACTGATACAAATGTGTAACTTCTGGTCTCAATGGGAGAACACTGAATTGCGTACCTTGGAACACAAGCACCTGCTCCTATTGCTATGAAGTCTGCCCCAACCATCACCACATTTCTCAAGCTTCAAGACATCCTTAGCATAAAAGCAATGGAATACACCTCCATCCCTTTGATGGTTAACCTCAAGATTG
>JAJOOS010007272.1:0-53859 GCA_029582725.1 Solanum chiquidenum
TGCAGCAACTCATCTTTATAGTTATTTTTTAAATAGCTCATATTTTATTATTTCTTTAATTGTCTAAGGTAATAGTTAGTAAATTTCTTATAAATCTATAACTTAAAAATTTAATAAAGCTAATTGAATTTTCAATGAATTTGATTTTTTATTTCTTTTCATTAAAGTTTGAAATAAAATTATAATATTTGTACAACGATGTTAAAAGCAAACAAAAGAAGACCTGCAGCAACTCATCTTTATAGTTATTTTTTAAATAGCTCATATTTTATTATTTCTTTAATTGTCTAAGGTAATAGTTAGTAAATTTCTTATAAATCTATAACTTAAAAATTTAATAAAGCTAATTGAATTTTCAATGAATTTGATTTTTTATTTCTTTTCATTAAAGTTTGAAATAAAATTATAATATTTGTACAACGATGTTAAAAGCAAACAAAAGAAGACCTGCAGCAACTCATCTTTATAGTTATTTTTTAAATAGCTCATATTTTATTATTTCTTTAATTGTCTAAGGTAATAGTTAGTAAATTTCTTATAAATCTATAACTTAAAAATTTAATAAAGCTAATTGAATTTTCAATGAATTTGATTTTTTATTTCTTTTCATTAAAGTTTGAAATAAAATTATAATATTTGTACAACGATGTTAAAAGCAAACAAAAGAAGACCTGCAGCAACTCATCTTTATAGTTATTTTTTAAATAGCTCATATTTTATTATTTCTTTAATTGTCTAAGGTAATAGTTAGTAAATTTCTTATAAATCTACAACTTAAAAATTTAATAAAGCTAATTGAATTTTCATTGAATTTAATTTTTTATTTCTTTTCATTAAAGTTTGAAATAAAATTCTAATATGTGTACAACGATGTTAAAAGCAAACAAAAAAAAACCTCGTAACCCCCCCACCCACCCACTCTCTTTTTTTTTGCTTTGTTTATTTACTTCATATTAAATTAAACACGAATATTAAAGCTACATATCATGCGATTTGATTTTTGAAATTTTAGAACATTTATTCATAAATAAATATTAATATTATGTAGTTCGATTTTGAATTTTTCAGTGCACCCATTCATCAACTTTTTTTCTTATATAATTCTTGGACACCCTTCGTGAAATTTATAGCTACGCCACTACCCACAAAACCCTTTCTAAAAATTATATATACAACATTTTAACCCACACTCAGAGCAGGTGTATTCTCACGTATTGGGGGTGCGTGAATGAAAAAAAAATCACCCCCAAACCAACCTAAAAATGCCACATAGCAAAATTGTAAGCCTCCATTTTCTGAAAAAGTTCAAGAAACAGAGGATTTCTTGGTCAATGCCTTTCATGGTCGTTGTTGAAGAACAGTTTCATATTTACTTAAGAATCTAAGAAGATTTTATATCTTTTTGGTCAGAATATCCACAGTAATGTCTCTGTTAGATTCTCCACTCGAAATAAGGGAAAGGTCAATTCAATTCTCGATGGAAACGGAATTTTGCGAATTCTCCCCCGAACTGGAAGATCACTTCGAGATCTTCGAACATATTCTAGGGTTCAATGTTACTATTGTAACTTCGGTCAACACACAAGATGAGACTTTACCACCGTGGAACGGCTTTTTGCAAAAAGATGAGGGGGAAACTCAGTAAGATGTCGGAGAAGCGCCGAGGTAACGGAAGTGAAGGCAACTCAACAGGAAGAATAATAAGAGGAGCACAGGGAGAAAATTGAAGGAACAGGAGAGAAGAATAAGAATGATTCCTAAGAGAAAATTATCTCAATGGCACAAAGAATATCTGAATAATTCAATGAAGGAAGTTGCGAAATGAGGAAGTAACGAAATTGCAAATGGGGAATTCACCATCTTCACTGTTATGTAAACAGTGAAAATGAAGGATTCCACAAAAATCTCATATCCAAAATCTTCCATTTCCCACCTCTACAAAAACTCCATTTTAGCTTATTCCATCTTCATCTTCTGCAACAACAACAAAAAATAGAGCTATAGCGGTACGATGCTAAAAGAACCCCATCAATTGAAATTCCAAAACTATCTCAATGCCTTTGAATTCTTTCCTCAACAATGCAACAACTCGTCAAGACCATTTTCACGAGCAATTTATATCTATTAAACCCAAATTAGTATATGCACCTATTTACATTGAAGTTTTTGAGTTTGTACTTACAACTTGTCTATGGTTTTGGACTTGACCTAAAAGATTTTGAGGATCAAAATGTGAGTGAGTTAGGATTTTACCCAATTCATTATTAAATGAGTAAGAAAAACAAAATTATATTATTTTATTTGAGCTATGAGATTACAAAAGCTGTAAAAATGGTGTATTTATAGATGTTGTAAATGGTTTAGTGGGTAATAGAACAACCGCAAAGTTAATGTGTCTATGAAAATTTGGAACTTCAGTGGTGATTTTGTCTTTAATCAATTTTTATATGCATCTCAATTAAAAATGTCCGAACTTTTATATTAGCAAGTCATACAAACATCATGTAAAAACGTCTTCAGCCAAGACCATACTTTCAAACACAAATGTCTGAAGTTATCAAACTTCACCAGACTTTTTTCCCAGAAAAGGTAAACTAGCAAAAGAATTTATGAAGCCAGTATTAGCTAAATGGCAACATCAAAAGTGGATATTGGTGCACTTCTCCCAAGAAAGTTGTCTCGCGCTGACAATGAATGGGCCAAGTATTTGAGGTAAAACAGTAAATCACATTTTTCAATTAAATAAAGATAAAAAGGAAAAATCGTCAAGATGGTGATCATGTATAGTCAATTTGTACGGTCAAGTCTTGTATTCCTAATTCATGGTATAGGTCATGCACATATTGCAAAATAGGCCGATCGTCAACTCCCTCCTTTACCTGTTCAACAATTTAACCATAAACGAGTGAGCTTTGGGAAGGCATAAAGTAGACAAGCAAGCATATCTTACAAATTAGCATAAAACAAGAAATGCATTACTCATAATGGTAGTGTGTGCAGGTTGGATGTGACGCACAATAAAGTTTGGTGATCACCTGCAATGAAATTGATCCAATAACATGACCAGGCACCAGTTCCCAGAAACGAGCTTGAGATACTTCTGAAACGTCTTCACGAGATGAAACCTGAGCACAAGCGAAACTAAAATATCAGTTAGGAAATGATGCATAGTGTGTAGAAGATAATGGTATCTATCCAGAAGAGTTATAAAAATCACCCTAATCAACAAAACCTTGCAGGGATTCTATGATTTGGAGTATGGATTCACTATCATTTACAGGATATCTCCAATACTCCAAAAAAGAAAAAGACAAACTAATATACACTTCAATTTTATTCTCTATGTGGAGTTCTTTGTATTCTCAAAACACCAAAGTATCCAGCCTCTTTTCCACCTTAGTTGGTAGAGGAAATAGGGAGATCACTTAAGTTGGAAGAGAATCCAACACATTGTTTACTAAGAATACCACTCTGTGCCTCCAAGTGATGAAATGTATTGTCTTTCATTTAGTCAATCGCTCAACACATTTTTCAATCACCCATCCCATATCTCCAAAGCTAGGCCAAGATACCTAGTTGCCAGACTGCCAATTTCACACGCCAAAGTACCTGCCAACCTATACAGTTGAGGCATCACAGTGACAGAAAAGAGTAGGTTTTTCCTCCGATGGACATGAAGACCTGACACTGCTTCAAAAACAGTGCGATCAGTTTGATGTCTCAGATGCTCAACTTCAGCATCACACAAGATAAGAGAGACATGCATATAGCAGATGAGAAACATCCATCCCACATCCAGCTTTGTTGGATGCCATAAATCCCCTAATCTGTCCATTTGCCTTAGGCCTCTTAATCATATTATGGAGTCCTTCCATTGCTAGGATAAACAAAAAAAGAAGAGAGGGCATATCCCAGCCTTAGTCCCCTCCTTGAAAGAAATAATCCTTCAGGTGAGTCATTTATCAACACTGAAAACCTTACAAAACTGATGCAGAACATTACCCATTTCAGCCACTTACTCTCAATCCCCATTACACCATTGTTGAAACCAGTAATCCTGCTAACTCCACCTCACACCAAAACTCACAATGCTTGTCTGTTTTTTTCAAGAGAGCTAGCACATCCAATAAGATTTATTCACAAGACTATATTGCCTAACAATGTCAATTTTCCGATTATATTCGAAAAGTTCCCTTGCATTCCAAGGCATAATGAAACAGCATGTTGCCCATCTTCACCAGTGTTGCCAAAGCCTCAACTGCACCACAATTGAACCCTTTAGAGCATGCACCAAGGCGCTTAGGCGTGCATTTATTAGCCAGTTTTATCTTGAAAAGAGCAGTATTAACCAATAAATAAAGTAACTAGTTAATTTTTCAATCCTTTAGTCCACATATTATTTGGGTTTATATTTGCTCCTTTTAGTACATATATATTTTCTTTATTTGCATCTTTCTCCGTTGAAGCCTGCACTTGATTTGTGTTTTTCACTTGAAGCCCCAACATACTTTAGTGTTTTTCCCTTTTCTGCTTTGAGAACACTGAACTTCACAACCAACACTATAAACAGTCACCTCAAACATGAGATGATTACCCACCTGATTCTATACAATCAATAACCCCAACCTTAAATATGGACAGCTTACAGGTTTTGGCACAATTTTCATATTGAATTGAAATGGTTTGTGCATCAAATACAAAATTAATAATTTTCAAAAAAAAAATATTAAAAAAAAAGTTGATAGTGATACTACATAAATTACCTGCCTCCAGCATTTGCTCAAGGCTGAAGATGGGATCCTTGGTGGAGCCATTTGGAGCAAGATGCCACCAGTAGTTCTAAAAAGTGGCATGACGAGGAAAAAGACTGTGGCAGAAACTAGTCCCAAACATAAGACTTCAGCATTCTTTACTCTGAAAGCCAAAATAAAAATAGAAAAACACTAAGAGGTCAGCCAGTAAACAAGTTTACTTCTTTATTGAGGCAAAGCCATGAATTGTCATAAAGCAAAGAAAATTTTTACCCAAGTGTTAACAACCAGGAAGCCAGGATGAGGCCTGCACTGATAAATAAAAAGGAAGACTGTGTAAGATCTAAGAACACCGAGAGAAACAGTTAGATAGTGAGAAGCAAAACAGATGATTAGATAGCATCCGAATCAAGGGTCCATTTCATGTAACGAGCTAAACGAAGGTAATCACTTACCTGCGAATGGAATCAGCTAGCACATGCAAGCAAACAGAGTGATAATTCATATCTTCAGCTTTCCGATAGACTGCAGACAAAATAGCATATCAGGAATCTTCAACAAACCCCAACAGAAGTCAAGAGAGTTTAAGTAGAGCTCAACTAGCAAAGGCTTCTTAAATCTTGATAGATAAAAATTGAATCAAGCAATATCAGCAGACACATTGCGGAACATGAAAGATTCAAACCCATTTCGTATTGAACCATAGAAGATCTGCTCAACCTGGACCCACTGGCAAGTCTTTTCATCTACTGGTGGCAGAGCTACCCACTTGACCTGTGTCAGTGAGAGGTATCCCCGTATATTACTCAAAGTGCATGCAAATACGAACACCACCGTTGTAAATAAACATGGGAAGATTGAAACGAGTGAATCCTGAAATTTCTCCCAAAATGCTTGCTCAACGGATTATCACATTATTGTTAATCATACACTACTACTATCATTTTTGGAATTTTATAATTATGACATTTCAGATAATAATGAAGTGTACAACTGTTGTTAAAAAAAACTCAACCATAAGTTAAGACTTAAGACCTAGTTAAAATCAAATAAAAAAGAGATGTTAGACGCCTATTTTCTTCCTCCTACAACCTAAAAGAGGTAATGAAGTCTTCAACAATGATTTCTTCTATCTCTCCTGAATATTGAGCCATGGACTAACCTAAATCTATGTAATGGGCCATTAACTACATCAGGCAGTAAGGACTGAGGAATTTTCCATTATTCACCTTTTTCTTTTTATATTTTTATCAGTAAAAGAAATTTTAATCCTTTACCCTAAGCTCACCTGGTGAAGCTTCTGGAAATTTGTACAAGGAAAAGGGGGAACCCCCAACCTAATCGCAAAAATAGGTTACCAGGAATCTTAAGCTATATTTGACAGAAGTATCACTCTGTTTAAATTGGAACGTACAAGAATTACTAAGTAGGCAATTGAACAATAATTGGTTGAATTGAGAAAAGGAGTATTTGGTTTCCTGTAGTCGTTCATTCTGGTGTTGGTTTTCTTTTACGGCAAGTACACTTTTATATGATTTAGACATCTTTAGTCAAAAAAGATTTGAAACTTGACTTTCATGTTGTACTCTATTTAAACATGCCTCGTCTTTCCTCATAGAATATCATCATCTAAGTTGCACGGATTCTTCACTTTCAATGCCGCACTCCTGTCAGATTCTCCAAAAATACACTACTTTTGGAGAATCCACCATGCACCCATTGACATTTTTGAAGAGTCCGAGCAACATAGAGCATCATTAAAAGTGCTCCCTGGTTTTTTTCATTAACAGAGATTTCATTAGTTACTTCAAGGAGAGACCCCTACATAACAAATGTAATCCCAAAAGGTGGGTCTCGGGAGGGTGGTGCCTACACGCAACCTTACCCTGCCTTGTGAAGGTAGAGAGGTTGTTTACGATAATAAAGTAAAGCATAATAAAATCAAGTAGGGAAAGGAAGATACAGTAGTGAAGCCATCATGCTGAACATAATGGAGAAGAGAACAATAGCAACAACACATAATACAATAATGTAAGTAGAGGAAACAACAATTAATAATAAAATCGAAGGACAAGATTGTATAAGAGTAATAATAACATATATTTCTAAGAGAAACTAGACAAAATTCAACTACCTACTAATCTTCTACCCTAATCCTTGACCTCCATATACTCTTAGCTAGGGTCATGATCTTGACAAGCTGCAAGTGTGTCATATCTTGTTTCATTACATCTCCCATTACTTCTTCGGTCTACCTCTACCTCTCCTCATACCCTTCATGCCAACCTCTCGCACCTCCTCACTGGGACATCGGTGCATCTCCTCTTCACACGCCTGAACCATCTCAATCTCACTTCCCACATCTTGTCCACCACAGGGGACCACTCCTACCTTGTCCCAAAAATCTTCGTTCCTAATCCAATCTCTCCTAGTATACCCACACATCCATATCAACATACTCATTTCTACTTCTTCCATCCTCTAGACGTGCGAGTTCTTGATCGGTCAACATTCACCCCGTACAACATAGTTGGTCTAACAACCAACTTTATAAAACTTACCTTAAGGCTAGGTAATAGTCTTATCACACAAGGCACGAATGTGAGCCTCCATTTCATCCACTTTGCTCCAATACAGTATGTAACATCACTGTTGATCTCCCTATTTTCTTGGATTATAGACCCAAAATACTTGAAACTTCCTCTCTAGGAGATTACTTGTGTATCAATCCTCACTTCCACATCTGTCTCGTGAGTTATGCCACTGAACATGTACTCTATCTTGTACCTGCTCAACCTGAACTCTTTAGATTCCATGGTCTGTCAAAAAAAACTCCAGCCTATCGTTAGCTCTGTTGTGAGTCCCATCAATCAATACTACGTCATCTGCAAATGGCATACACTATGGCACCTTCCCTTGGATATGCTGCATTAATTCATCCATCACCAAAGCAAATAGAAATGGGCTAAGACACATTGTAGCATGGAGGATAGCGAAAGGTTAAAGGGGTAGCATGACTATGTCGAACCTAGGTCATGTCTCTAACCGAACCTACTAAGCAATAAAGATGACATTCATAATCCAATCACAGCAGCAACTGGATGGGCACTTCAATAAATAGAATGATGGTGTTAACACTTCAACTTTCCTCTCCCTCTCTCTCACACACACATTAAGGAGGAGAGAGCAAAAGAATTGATTTTGAATGCAATGAAGATGCTTACCAAGATTAATACGTGCATAATTCCTGAAGAACCAAACACCGATGAGATTCACCAGCAAGTTTGTGACAGCTGAGACGATCAAGTAATGCCTACATGCAGACTTCAATCAGGCACAGTACAATAAAATTGACAGCGATAATGTATAGAAACCTTCAGAAAGCAGCAAAAATTCTGCCATGAAATGCAAAGTGATACAAGAACTGAATTTGCAGAGCTATCATTTGGCCCTTTGAACTTATAAGCCAAAGGTTAACATTGAGATTAGGCATGTCGTTCATATTCACTAAGAGAGTGACTTGAGTTCAAGAGTGGATACTAAAGAAATACTTCAACTGTAGATTTTTTCATATTCAGAAAATATCTTATTTTTTAAGGCTCATTCAAAAAAGTACCAGAGTAGAGAAATATAAGCTAACAAACAAAAAGGGTGACCATCTCAGGATAGCTTGCTTTTTCTAAGTTTTGAAAGATTCAGACAGACGCAAGCCTGATGATTCAAGTAAAAAGCCTATGCCTTAAGGGTATAGAACAGTAATTGATCAAAAACTTAAACCACCATCCTCAATCAAACAACAATAGAACCTAATTATCTGACAAGTGTGATGATTTTGCATCGAAGGACACCTACTTATTTTCATTAAATAAGTTGATAATATTGACACAAAGGTCATGATCTAACAAAGATGGTAACATCAACTACATCTCGGACAACTATATATTTATTTTTTTTGAGGACAAATACTATAAAAATTTCCCCAACACTTTTGGGAAACTTACTTGTGCTCAGATTCATCTTGTATAAAGGCATGAAGTGCTTCCACAGCCAAGGAGAATGACATGAACAATAGAAACAGCTGCCTACATACGCAATACATGAAGAGCATGCCATGTTAGCCCAGATAAATGCAACTGAGTGAAAGCGCCCACAAGCACACAATCAGCACCAAACCAAACCATATAAAGAAGCAGTGCACATTTCGGAGATGACAAATGAAAATAGTCATTATGTCTCTCTGCTTATGGGTGGGTAGGTGTGACAATATAACAAATATCATAATGGTTTATTGTCTACTTGAATAAGGTTTTAGAAGTACGCAAATAGATTAAACTATGAAATAGTTTCCTAAAACAAATATATAAACACAAGTATATATGTGACGTGACGATGTGTGCGTGTGTATATGCATATAAACACGGTCACCACCTTTCATGTGGGCACAATTTGATCGTTCTTTTAAGGTACTGCAGAAAAATAAGATCAGAGCTAGACTTTGGAACATCAAATCTCTATAAAATCTAACTTCCAGGAAATTAATAACACAGTTTCCATTCTTCCAATAGTACAAATTAACATTTCCCAACATAGATTGACTTCCAGCACCCAAATACACCTCTAAACTTCTTGGGAATCACAAATTGAAAAACAAAAACATAACCAAGGTCCAAATCTGCAAGGTATAATGACAGTGCAGAAAAAGATGATCAACAGATTCAAAGGAGTTTTCACATAGATAGCATCTGTTACAAATACTCTTCTTCTTTTTTTGAGAATTGGTAAACATTGTATTCTTCAGCATTAAGGATATGCTGGGGACCTTTAGAAAATCAGAAAAGAACAAAAAGCATAATACTTTGAAGGATCCTAAGAATTCTAAAAGTTGATCTGAAGCATCTCCTTATCAATTTATCTTGAGTCAAGCATGCTTCATGAGCCACCATCCAACCAAAGTAGGCCACTTTAGCTGGTGCAAAAGGCCTTCCAGATTAGCTTCCATTCCAAGGCCAATTAGTTCCCAACTCGGAAACAATTTTTTATCAGTCCTCTGTGGTAAGAATTCACAATGACCACTCCATTCTTATTAACATTCTAACATAATTCATATTCCTCCTCTGATTAATCTCAACTGAATGCATTTATTCAAAAAATAAGCCCACTTCTTGCATTTCTCAATCAAAGAAAATTCTTCTAAACAGGAAGCTCCAACCAGTTCCATTGAATACACCAGAAATTAGAACATGTGTTGGTAACCATACTATAGAGACAAGGAGCTTGCTCCTTTAATAGTCCTAAGCCATCCCAATTCTCTTCCCACCCCCTAAGTTTTTGCCCATTCCAATCCCAATATTGATATTCTTGTTGAACTCCCCCCAAAGACTAGTTGGTCGTCTCCATACATCTACCATAAGGAGTTTTCATAGATGTGAGCCCAGAACCCCTCTTCCATATTTAATCTCCACCAGTCTTCCGTGGAGCTATCTTCCTATCATTGAATCAACATAGTCATTTGCATAAAAGATTTTGGTTGTAGACTTTTATATTCCTTGCTCCTAAACCTCCTTCCTCCTTATGCCTTATCATTGTACTACTACAATCTGACCAAATAAAACCTCTTCTTATCTACATTTCCTTCCCACAAGAACTGTCTTTTAATATTATCAATTTTCTATATATATATATATATATTATTTTTGTTGAGTTCTTTTTTATTTAGTTATGTTACTTATCGGTGCAAGGTTTATTTTGATACTTTTCAACAATACTGCTTCACTTCAATGAAATGAACACTTGACTTCTTGCTTTAGGCGAAGCAGACCCTTGTTGTTTTTCTGTGCTTCTCGCTCTCAAAAAAAATGGGTGTAACTCAATAGTTACAACCAAATGCATGTAATTGCCGTGATTTATCTATATCTATATCTATCTATCTAGAATATCCCCAACTTAAAACACCTAATGTAGTATATCTTTTATATTTTTTTATACTATATTATATTTATTTATTTATATTGTATTATATTATATTAAAAGCAGACACTTTTGCACATTGAAGGGTTGTGACTTTTCCGGAGGGGTGTGACTTTTTCAAAGAGTTGGGACTTTTAAAAGGGTTGTGACATTTCCAAAGATTTGCGCTTCTCTGATAAGACATAATAAACACATGCTCACACTACCCTTTGTTGGCTATAAATATAGGGGTTCCTCACATTTTTAAACTACGAATTTTTAAAAAAAATTATTCTTCCTTCTTAAAACACCCAATTTAATACATCTTCTATATTTCACATTATATTTATTTTATGTATTTATTTTTTTGAAATTGGTAACTTTGTCTATTCCTCAGAAGTCAGTAGTAAAACTGTACTGGTCAGTATTTACAACATGTACTTCAAATCCTACTATCTTTTACTAAATTGAGTCTAGTACATCAATTATGGAGATAGTACCATTTGAGTATAATTGATTACACCAAAAACATAGTAGCATAAGACAATTTAGTTTGACTTTTTGCATACTATTCTCAACACTATCAAAAGCTCTAGAGTTCCTTTCCTTCCATATTGCCCACCATATACTAGCTTGGACAATTCTCCATCTGTCTCTATTCTTGGATTGCTTTCCTTCTTCCTCCCAACTCTGGATTGCTTCCGTGATCTTGGCAGGCATGGTCCATGATATACCCTTAAGATTCAGGAATAACCTCCATAGTTGGCCAGTGATCTTGCAGTGTAGAAAGAGATAGTTAACTGTCTCAGCATTTTCCCCACAAAAGAAACATCTAGAACAAAATGGTATCCCCCTTCTCTTTAAGTTGTCTTGAGTCAGTACAGCCTCCTTGGCTAACAACCAGACAAAACATGCCACTTTGAGTGGAATTTTTTACTTCCAGATTCCTCTCCATGGCCAGTGACTTTGAGGCTGATTGGTGTGGTTCAACCAGTTGTATGCACAACCCACCTTAAAGCTGCCCTTTCGATTGCCTTTCCACCACAAAATATCTTGACCTCCTTCCCGTCCATTAAATTGCCCAATGGTGTTGAAAAAATCTGCTATCCTTTGAATCTCCCAATTAACTGTCTTCGAAAGATGAAGTTCCACCCTTGAGGAGTCCAATGATCTACTATGGTCTTCTGTTGGTGAGATACTAGAGAATATATATCAGGATACAAAACCTCTAGCCTACCTGCCTCATGCCAAACATCTTTCCAAAACTCTGTTTTCTCTCCATTCCTCACTTTGATCTTTGTGTTAGCCTTAAAATCAGACCACAGAGATCTAATGGATCTTCATACACTAACCCCATATGGTGTAGTCACTTCTTCTTCATATTTTGCCTTAATGACTTCCTTCCAATAGGACTGTTCTTCATTATTGAACTTCCACAGCCATTTCATCATAAGGGCTTTGCTTTGACTCATGAAATTCCTTATCCCGAGACCTCCATGCTTCTTTCCCACTATCACAGCATCCCATTTAACCAAGTTGTAGCCTTTCCTCTCACTGTTTCCTTGCCAGAAAAATTTTCATCTGATTTTATCCAACCCAGTGATTACACTTTTGGGAATTGGGAATACTGACATCATATACGGTTGTGACTTTTCCGAAGGGTTGAGACTTTTCCGAGGTAACTCTCTTCCCTACTTCCTAGGGGGGAGATTCTCTCTTTCCGGCACTCTCTTGCCAGAATCTTAATTTTCATTCCTTCCCTTTCATTACCTTTCTTAACTACTACCTTACGTGATAGTTTTCTGAGATTCAGATCCTTCTTTCAGACTTTGCAATGGGTGACAATAGGATTTATTTCAATGCGGGTTTTAAGTCTTTCGACATCACTAAATGGAGCACTGGCAGCTCTGTGTGGTTCGAATGGGTTGAGAGGAGTAGAAAGATGATGAGGAGATCTTCCATGAGCAGCAAAACCATGGAATGGATCTGCTTCACTCTCAGAGAAGCATCCAGCGATCAGAAGAAAACAATCAGATGCAGAAAGAGAGGCGGAGCATTTCTGTACTAGGAAACATAATGAACATGGAAGATTTATAAGTATCATTTCCATCAATAATGGGGGTAGGTCCATACTGGTCATCCCAGAATTAGCCTTGAATGCGGGATGGCACGATACAGCATTTAAAATTGAAAGCTTCATTAAATGCTCTAAAAGAATGGAAGTGCCAGGACCTCCTAGAATAACCAAATCCAACTACCCTTATGCAAAAGCAGTTAAGGATGGTAAATGGCAAACAGAGACTATACAGGAGGCAGAGATTATGAACAATGCTAGCATTATTGAAGTCCTCACACATGCTGAAGACCAAGAGATTGGGCTTCTAGAAAGATGCCTAGTAGGTCATCTGGAAGGACAGATGAAGGAAAAGCCAACTTTGCCTACGATAAGAAGATGGTCGTCAACACTCTGGAAAAAGGCATTTGGAGTCAACATCTATGAAATGTATGGAGGTATGTTTCTGTTCGAGTTCCCTAACATAAACATGGCTGAACAAACCCTCCAAGGGCAGTGGAACTGGAAGAATCACCGATTCAATCTAGAATGGTGGAATCCGATGGTGGGTTGTCTCCCCAATAATACTCTGAAGATGGAAACATGGATCAGAATTGTTGGAATCCCCCTTCATCTTTGGTCGGAGAGAGTATTTCAAAAAATCGAAAACTTATGCGGAGGTTGGGTGGCTACAGAGGAGGAAACAGAACTAAGAAATCATATGAAGTGGGCAAGAATTCTAGTTGCAAATGATGGAAGAAACATTCCCAAAGAAGTTTCAATCTCCAGAAATAGAGTAATATTACTTAATTTTTTCCACTAGAAATTAATTTTACTTGATATTTATTTTATGTAAAATAAATTATTATCATTTTTCTTCAATTCTAATATGTTTGCTTTCAATTTTACATATACATATACTTTTGGAAGCCGACCACTTCATTTATGTATTTATTAAAGCATTGTAGACGATAATAATGCTTGTAAAATTACTTAAACAAAATGAGTACATTAGTGAAGGCAACTTGTAGATGATAATAAAATTGTAACAATGATAATGTAATCAAAATGACAGAAGAGAACATAAAGCAGCAATATTATTTGTAAGAAGTTGCCAAGTGAGATACAAATACTAAAAGAATTCATCATATTTGCATCTTCAGAAGTTATGTAATAATATTTATTCCATCATTTAGACTAATATAACATCTATTTTAATGTTTATTATTATTTTCAAGAATTTTTATACATTTATTGCTTGACGTGGATAGTATGTGATACACACTAAACTAGTAATATAAAATCTCTCACAATAATAGTTCCTTTGTGTCCTTCCATTTAAAGAGCTAAGCAATACAAGAGCTACAATTTATGTGATCCTAAAAATATAAGCTGCAGCTATCATATAAAGGTGCCAAAAGACACTTTTTGATGGAAAAGTGGAAGTACAATGTATAAGGAAAAAAGTTGAGATTGTTTCATGTACTTACAGCATTGGTGAAAGCAGACAAAACCTCTAACCTTCTATACCTGAGAACAATAGCAACAACAACAAAATCGAACTTAGTAGTCATAAATGTTCAACTGAACACACTGGTTATGAGGGGTCGGAAAATTAGACAAATTGTCAACTATTTTCTTAATTGTGGAAGTTAGACAAACTACGGAAATATTCTTAATTGGCTTAACCTATAATTCTGATTGTGTTTCAAATTTTCCAGAAGCTATTGAATTCACAAACTGATAAAAACAGAGAGGTATTTTTTGCCCTTTCTATTTTACTTTTTCTTTTGTATGATTCTTTAATGACTAAACCTAAATTGCTTTTCCCTTGATAAGCACCGAAACTCCTTTAGCAAATTTACTCGTTAAAATACTTCCCCATCACATAAGAAATGTATGTATCTACCCATTTAACAAGTGCACTGACAAGTCACAAACTTCAATCATGAACAAGTAAAAAGGATTAACAAACAGGTAAGGAGAAAATGTTTAACCAAAAAAACAAAGAATTTCCTAGGAGATTAGAGTTTAAACCTCACCCATAAGTGTAAACACGATCAGGCTTTTCTCTAGAAGCATCCATTGCAAATAAAGAAAATGTCAAAAGGCCACAACCAAAGGTCAAATGAAATGCGTCTGATACCAACCCTGATATTAACCAACAGTCAAATTAAATTTCATAAGAGACAATAAGCAAGAAGTGGATAAGCAGAAGAAGAAAGAAATACAGATTGATAGAATTAGGATAATCAGGTGTCATTAGATGTTCTTTTCCTTATTGTTTTCCTCCTGGTCCGTCCATCCCCCGGGAGCAGAGACACCATGAGAGGAGAAATTTCTAGTGTTGTCTATGACATTAATTTGAACACCATTGTGAAAATCATAACCCTTTTCGTCTTATGATTTGGATTCTGACAATGGAGCTATTATTGAAACATATATAAAGTTCAAATTGCAGGATTAGCTAACATCTAAAGGATATTCAACCAAAAAACTCTTGACAAATCCATTGTGAATATCCTGACATTTGTTGTGTCTTTACTTTTGGTAAAGGAGGAGAGCCTCTGCTCCATTTTACTCCCATAATCATCAAGACAGCCTTAGATAACTTTTTTTGTATAATGAAAATGAGAAGCGGGAAAAAGCAATTTAATTTGGTGAAGCAATTTGATACGCAACCATTTGATTTCACATTGCATGTCTAAACGGGCCCTTAGAATAACTCATTTTTTTAGCACCCACTTGAAGACTCATAAAATCAGAAGTAGCTTTAGACAGTAATCCAAACATCTTTTGCCGGAAAAATTAATTCCATGAACTTATCCTTCTATGAGATAGCAACATATGAACGGTTAATAGTGGAACAAGAGGTTGATTGTGTGCTATGTCAACTTTAATAATATGAAACTTTCCGGATGGTTGGCAAACAACAACAATGTTAGCATGATATCCAATTCTATTTTCTATCCGTCGATCTTTACCTTTCTATCATCTCCACGAAAACATTCTTCGAAACATAACTTCTTTTTTATGTCACATAAATCAATTTCTTATTCATATAGATGTACTCTTTATAAGTACTGAGTACTAAAACCATTTCTTCTTGCATAATCATTATACAAGTTAACTGTATCCTCATGACTGCCTAATTCAAGTCCAAGATTAGGCTCAAAATCAATATGCTCTTAAGACTTATTTTGTAGAACTTTTTTGGGTGCAGTATCGTACATGCTTCTCAAAGTTATACATTAAACATCAAAAAGAACATCAAAGAAACACAGATTAATACTTTGTACTGTATAGTACCAAAAGAATAAGAACTCTTTTGGGTGCAGTATCATACATGCTTCTTAAGGCTATCCATTAATCATCAAAATGAGCATCAAAGAAACACAGATTAATACTTTGTACTGTGTAGTACCAAAATAAAAATAAAAATACATATTGAACAATAAAACCAAGTTCATAAAACAAAAAATAATTATTACTCACTAAATAAATAAACACATTCACCCTATGTCCAAAAACAAGCTAAGAAATAAATCATGACTTCATATCACATGTCCAAACACAAGCTACAAAAGATCAAAAGAATTATCATCGAACCAAACAACAAAAAGCTATAAAGAAGGAAGGAGAAGCAGTGTAGGTTCTCTACTTTTTGGTCAACTACTCGAATACAGGTTTGTCCATCATTAATAAAATTATTTACCTTATCTAAGAAAAAATGAAAGAGAGAAGCAGGTAATATTCCACAATGTTATATCAGATAAGGAGCATACAAGGACATAATGACAAAGAAGACTTGTGATGCCACAAGCCAAAATCTTGGAAAAAGAAGATGGGTTATGTCATACAAATAGAGGATCAAAAGTTCCCTTGAGTGAACACAAAGCACAAGAAAGCTCAAGAACAAAATTTGAACTCAATTAACCAAATTGGTTCAACAAGCTTATTATAGCACTACTGATAATGCAAGTCATTTCAATTTATTCGCTTGTTTATTTATTCATTTGTTGCAGGGTTTCAGCATCACAAAGAAACATTATTGACCATTTTGATTCAAGTGCCCCCCAAATCATAGAGGTATCTTCTCTTTCGATGGCTTATTTTAGCCTTACCCAAATGTTGACGGTAATATTAAGGCATTCATTCATAAAGAAAATTGTTGACAAGCTAATTATGTGTTGCCTATTATTTGCTACATTTACAGGACCCTATTGGTTTCTGTGCTTTTCAACATTTACAAAAAAAAATTATTCTCTTACTCATGCCCAGGTTAGTATTAAGTGAAATTCCATTACTAATTTTTACAAGGAATTCCGAATTTCATTTTATCATTATTGTAAACAGTAACAGTTCAAGGGGTCAAGAACCGCTTTTTCTTCAAGATAATAATGTGTTTTGATCTATTCCAAAAGTTAACTTGTCGAATTTTTTTTGTCTTTGTGCTTGATATTTTTGGCATATTACCTTAAGAATATTATGGTATATTTTTTACTCCTATCACCAGCCATGACTATTACTTTAAGTAGGACAAAACAAACATGCACATAGTGCACTGATTCTCTATTTTATTAATTCAGACTATTACTTAAATTCTCCATAACTCAACTTCGATATAAATACTATTTACATTTCATACACTGCTCTTGTCATTGCTAGATATATATATATACCTGCTTAGTTGTTATTGTTCAAAGATATATATTGTTGCATCACGTAAACACTATCCTGTTGCTGTGGCATGCTAAGTCAATTTGGGCTTAGAGCACATGTCAGTTATCTAAGGCTGTTGATGATCACTGGAGCAAAAAGCAAAGTCCCTGGTAAAGGAACTTCTTTTCTACCCTATTACTATCTCTTTCCTTTGATTGAATTAAGTTTTGGATTAAGACAAAAAAAAATATTGTTCAAAATATACAAAAAAAAAAATCAGATTTCAACACATTCAGTGAATCAGCTAGGATACTAAACAAGAGGCTAAAAGTTCCATACCTACTCGGCCAGATAGAAGGCCAATACACAACTCGGCGGTAGAATAAGCTACATTTAGTGAAATCAACAGAAACAATCTCCTCATCTGCTTATTCCCAGACATAACACCTCGAAAAACCGATGACAGAGACGAGGAACCCCTAAATTTAATATCGGAACCATGGGATGCATAGATATTGGGAGGTACATCAATGCTGGAAACAGTTCGAGAGAGAAAAGGCTTTTGAGAATCATTAGAGATTATTGATAAGGGCGTATGTGGCTCAGCCGATTGCTGAAAGGAACTTTGGCGTGAAAATGCGAATCTACGATCACTGCCGTCGAAATCAAAATCGCCGCTCCACGATGTAGGAGACTCGGGTTCCGATTTCCGGTGATGGAACGACTGCGTATTCATGTCCTTGAGAATTTCCGTCTTCTATTGCAAAAGGCAATCCATTTTCATTATTCCCAAAGATGATATAGGGTTTATTATTATGGCAAAGAAGAAGATGGTCAATACACATTAAAAAAAAAAGGGAAAAATAATCTTGTCAAAAAATCACAGAATATTTACGAGAAGATTAGTCAAATGACATTTAATTGATTTTGAATTTTTAACTACACATTTTGATTTCAAGAATATACCTATCTAAAGTCAATAGCACCTTAAAAGCATGAACTTTCTTACTTGAATGTTAAAAATACTCAAATTATTATTCTTTATTTTATATTATATTTATTTATTTGTTCTATATTATATTAAAAACTAAAACATTTTCACATTGATGGGTAATAACTTTTTTGAAGGTTTGTGATCTTTTCAATGAGTTGTGAAATTTTCATAAAGTTATAATTTTTCTAAAGGATTGTGACTTATCTATTAAGACACGATAATCACTTTTTCATACTATCATTTGTTGTCTATAGATAGAGAGGCTTTCTCACACTTTTAAACTACAAATTTTGCAAGTTTCCTATTCTTCTTCTAAAAATAAGGAAGATTGTGAGAGTTGTTCAATTATGCAATTACGATATTTTTTTGTGGGTAAAATAGATAGATCAACAAAAATTGATGCAACAAGGAGAATAGAAATACTGAACTTCATTCGAGAAGACTATTTAGATAATTAATGTATACTCATTTTCATAGCCATTAATATACCTTTGCATCAACCTCTTCTTGACAAAAAGTTCAATGATTTTTTGTTGCACAAACTACAACTTGGTGTTCAAGCTGTGCAAAGTCTCAAATAGTTGAAGAAAAAAGATTTGATCAAAAACATATTTGAAGTGTCCGAACTAGATTTAATAGGTATTCCTCCATTTTCAATTTATTTGTTGTACTTTTATTTTTATTCAGTTTAATATTGAATGTTTTTTTTTAGGGTGCGTGGTACATCTTTATGACCACAAAGTTAAAAGATATTTTTATATATTCTACATATCCTTAAATTAAAAGTCTTCTTTATTTTTTAAAATTTCATATTAAATTAAAATTAGAAAAATCTATATCTATCTTTTATATCTATACTACATTAGAATAATGAACTACCTAGCTTAAATGTAAAATTATTATTTAAAAAAACAACAACTTAAAACACCAATTTTAGTGTATTCTATATTTTATATTGTATTATATTATTTATATTACATTATATTAAAAATAGTCACATTTTCACATTGAAGGGTTGTGACATTTCCAAAGATTTATAACTTTTTTGATGAGTTGTGGTCTTTCCGAAGGGTTGTGACTTTTTACAGGGTTGTAACTTTTTCAAAGAGTTGTGACTTTTCCTAAGAGTTGTGACTTTTTCAAAGAGTAATGACTTTTCCCATGAGTTATTACCTTTTTGAAGGGTTGTGACTTTTCTAATGAGTAGCGACTCTTTTATGGTAAGGCACAATAAGCATCATTTCATACACTACCCTTTGTTGGCTATAAAAAGAGAGGTTTCCTCAAACTTTTATACTACAATTTTGTAAAGTTTTTCATTGTTCTTCTTCTTCTTAAAACACTCAATTTAGTATATCTTCTATATTTTATAGTATGTTTATTTATTTATATTATAATATATTATATTAAAAGAAGACACCATTTCACATTGAATAGTTACGACTTTTTCAAAGAGTTGTGATTTTCCAAATGAGTTGTGACATTTCCGAAGGGTTGTGACTTTTATGATAAGAAACAATATGCACATGCTCAAAGTACCATTTGTTAACTATTAATGGAGGGGTTTCCTCACATTTTTAAACTACGATTTTTAATGTTTTCTATTCTTCTCTTCATAAAAACTCAAGTTTGATTAAAAGACGTGAACAATCTCAAAGTTCAATGAAATTTGAACACTTTCTAACATGAACGTTACTAAAAACATCAAATTTAGTATATCTTCTAGAATTTATATCAATATTTATTTATATCATATTAAAATTAAGAACTCCAACAATATAATAATAAATAAGTAATGCAATATGGGGAGGGAATAGAAAATGTATTTAACAGGTGTTACTGAGAATTTTTAAGAGTGACTAACTTTCAGAAGTAAACATAAGAAAGCTTACATCCACTATCCATAGGAACTTATACTTTATCATTCATTTCATAATTGATTACTTAACTTTTAAATTTTATAATATTCACATTTTTTTAAAAAAGTGTAGTACATGATTTGATAATCACGTGCAACACACGTGTGTCAAAACTAGTATATATATGTGTGTATTAACTTATTACAAATATAAATTTCTTTAATTAAAATCCTCTTAATTGACATAGCTCTTTAACATTCAAGTGAAATTTTTTTATGTATATATTAAGCATAATGACTTCCAAATTTATGTCACAAAAAAATATCAAAAGTTTTCTTGTTTCATGAAAAGAAAATTATGCAATTGATTTTTAAGAAAATTGCATTCTTTATTTACTTAAATTGGACAATATTTTATAACAAAAACACCCTTAAGGAAAATGAAAATCATTTCTTGTCTTTATATAGTTTTTTTATTGATGTTATTTGTGCGTCTCTTATACGTATTAATTAATTTTATCTACATTTAATTAGTTAATGAGCTCTTGAATTCTATAGTTTATTTGTATTAGCTAAGAGATTGGTTAATGAAGAAATAAGTTACAAGTTATATAAGAGATGAAAGAGAAAATGATCAAACCTCAATCTATTACCGGATTTCCAACTACACACTTATACTTCACGGGGGTTCTATTACCCCCCTCCCCCGAGCTATTTTAAAGTGGAATTATTTCCTCTCTGAAATGTCTTTATCAGACATGTGTCTTGTGGTGAAATACACACACTTGACACGTGTATTTCATCATTTAATTAAAAAAATTCAAAAATGTACTCCTCCTTTCTCTTCCTTTTTTCCCCAATCATTTTTTCAACCCTAACTATAATAAACACCATTCTTATCTCAATAAATTTCTATATCTCTAAAAATTTATAAAAACAAAAATTCAAGTCACCTTTTCTCTTCCCTATTCTTTATTCTTTCTCCCTCTAAAATTTTCATGATTAATTTATAATTTGAGTTTTTGATTTTTATTCTTCATAAGTTTTAGGAGAACATGTAGGATCCTTCTTTAAAAATGTAGAAGAAATTGTTTTGTTTAGTTTCTTTTAATAAGTTTGAAGATATTTTTTAAATATACAATTACTTCACTTTGATTTTGTTACTAGTACTCTTGAGTCCATGACTTTAAAAAAAATTAATTAATGGGTATATTTTTAAAAAAATAAATTTAATTTGTTAGATATGTTCTAAATAAGTCTATTGAAAAATTATTTATTCATAAAATACATTAGTTGTTGATAATTTTTATACCAAACATCTATTGAAAAAGCTTCAACAATGATAATGGTGAAAAATGTATAGTTATATAGATAAATAAGAAGAAAGAAAGAGAAAGGAAAAATAAAATTAGAAGAAAAATGGAAATTAAGAAGAAAAAATAGGCAACTCACTCTCTCAAAGAGAGTGACATACACTCTTTATGCCAACTCAGCACTTAAGGGGTTATTTATTCCATTTTAAAGTAGTTCATGGAGGTAATAGGACTCCCGCGAAGAATAAGTGTGTAGTTGAAAATCTGGTAATAAGTTGAGAGGTCATTTGACCATTTTCTCAAGATGAAATGTGAAAATAATTTTTTAAAAGAAATTGACCGAGCATGTCACGCCATTTGAGAAGAAAGGGGTTATAATGGATCAAATGTAGTATTAAAAGTTAAAAGGTTTAATGGATTTAAATAAGATGTAAGTCATAATTGTTTGAGTAAATAATAAGACTTAATACTTAAAAATGAAAGCAAATGTCTCAACATAAATAAATAATTTAAAGGAAGAAAAACGTACAAAAATAATGAAGAATAATGTTCTTTCGATGGGCACTTGGTCATGACATCTCTCCGAAATTTGCATTTGTCTTGATTTTCAGATTTTAAAGTTAGAAAAAAGGTCCAAAAAAATGGAAAAGAAAAAATAAGATAAATAAGGTTTTGAGTCTTAGACCTCATTTGTTTGCACTTAATGGAGGTCTGAATCTGAATGGTTCAGACATTAGGCTATTAAGTGTGTTTGATTTTTCTACTTAAAAAAGTGTCTAAATGGATCTGAATGAATCAGATATGTGGCAGAGTCTTAGGCGTCATTTGTATCTGAATATTAAGATGTGCATTAAGATTAAGATATCAGAATCTAAATGCACATCTGAATATTAAGATGTAGTTTTTAGGTCTAAACACTAAATCATTAAGATTGTTTGTTTTCAATATATAAATGTGCATAAAAAAATTTAAAATTAGGAATTAAACACTATATCAATAAAAGTTATAATCCAAACCAAGATAACTTCTTTCAAAAAATTGTTTCAATAATAAGATTATAACCCATCCCAGAAAAAAATGATTTATATGTCAAACAATTTTTTTCTCAAGAAACAATGATAACTTCTTTTAAACAAGTTTTGACAATAAATGAATTGTGACAAGAAGAGTTCTTCATAAATATCAATTCATCCAAGAATATTGTATATATTAAAAATATTAGATAAATACTTGTAAAAGATTATGAAAACTTACTTATTCAAAAGAAAAAAATGGTATTTTGTTGGAAAAGGAGAGTTAGAAACTTGAAACTTTCCCAAAAGAAAAGCAAGGAAGAAGAGAATTTGTTTATGAAAGAACACTTATTATTTTGATAGAGTCTGAATGGTATTAAGACTTTGTTATAGATCTAATTTATTCAGACCCATTAAGAGGTTTTTCCAAAAAGAAACAAATAAACTTAATGGATAGGATCTGAACTGTCACAACCCGAGCCTATACCCTGGATGTGGCCGGCACTCGAGAACCATTGTTGGTCCCCAAGCGAACCCTCATCCTGGCTGACTACAAGCGGAAGACTAACTCAAGCATACAAAGTTTAAAAACTGAATAAAATTCATTGAACTCAATTACAAATCTTTAACTTAAACGATTAACTCTGAATATAATAGAAATATAGAATATTCAACTAGCCCGAATTAGGAACCTCGAGTCTTTAAAACATTTAACAAGATAAATGAAAAAGACTTCTCAAACTCTACTGTCTATCTATGAAGTCTCTAAATGACAAAGATGGAAGTTGGGATAAGACCCACGACATCCTGACAAAACTGAAAAGTAAATGGAATCCTCCGGAAGCGAGGAGGCTCACCATAGCTAACTCGAACTGCATTTGGTATCAACGAAACACATGTTGATGATCCTGAGTACCTGTATCTGCATCATGAAATGATGCATGCCAAATGGCTCAGTACATGGAATGTACGAGCATGTAAGGGGAATTATAAAGCATAAACATAAGCTTGAACTGATGGAAAAGAAACATACTTACCTCTTCTCAACTCACTCAACTCAACTCAACTCAACCCAACTCAAAGAAACATAGTTCAACTCAACTCAGATAAAATAGGGCTCAACTCAATGGTAAGATATTAATCTAGGTGAAATAAGGCTCAACTCAATGATAGGATATTCAACTCAGTGAAATAAGACTCAACTCAATAATAAGATATTCAACTCAGTGACATAAGACTCAACTCGATAATAAGATATTCAACTCAGTGAAATAAGGCTCAACTCAATAATAGGACACTCGACTCTGGGTACTCAAACTCTAGATACTCAATTTTGGATACTCAACTCAATATAAAGCAACAATAAGAGATGTAATATATAGATAGTTTTTAAAACATTAGAATGCAAATCAATGTATTTAAGAATACAATATACTTAGTTTGTATGCAAGGATACAAAATAAACTATGTGTATATAAGAATACAAAATATCTATGTGGGAGTTTCTCTAATCGACAATCATCACTATGAGTTATGTGATGATACAACATCTTGCCTCACGCTGTCAGAGTCATCATATACCTTGTCGGGGGTATAAAACTTAACTACTAAGTGGATACACTAGTCTATGCTAAAAGCATTAAGTAATCATCTAAAGAGTATGACCCTTTCTACCCCCGTTGGCTACATGGTTTATGGGGGCTGTGAGTTATCTGAACTCTCCCCCATATCAGTGCTCAATACTACTCCCAAAATATAACTAGCTCATATGTTTAAAAACATAACTTTTTCTGTGGTTTGAGATTATTACTCAGAAATCTTTCTCCTAAAAGAGATGGTACTCAAACTGCTCAAAACTCTTTTGGAAATCTCAATTTCCTGTCATCTTAAATGTGAAAATATTTACTCTTGAAAATACTTCTCATATATCATTTTAAAGAAAATGAACTCAGCTCTACTCTTCCTCAACTCAGTGCTCAAGTCTTTAAAACAAGTTTTAAAATAATTTGTAAAAACACTTCTTAAAATAGGGTTCATGCCGAATTATGGACGTCAACGACTCAATTCAAGGTTTTCAATAACCATGCATAGAATTCAATACTTGGAACTCAACAACTCCAAAACTCAAGAACTTCAATGATACTACTCATATCAAGAATACTCAACTCATAGGGTTCATGCGGAATTATGGGCACGAAAAACTCAACTCAAGGACTTCATGATACTACCTCATCTCAAGAATGCTCAACAAATAGGGTTCATGCGGAATTATGGGCATGAACAAGTCAACTCAAAGACCTTCATGGGTAACATATGATAGTCTCATGATTAGGAATATAATCTCTAAAGTATTGGGAACTCAATACTCAAGACATAGAACTTGAAGATACTACTCCTCTCAAAGATGCTCAATTTATGAAGTTCATGCGGAATTTATGGGCATGAACGACTCGACTCGAGGGTCTACATAACAATATGGAACTCATGTATACGACTTTTCTCATTGTCACACTTACTTGCTCAAAACTTAGTTCAAATCGAGAGTTGATCTCAAAGGATTCACAACTGAACTCAAAAACTTTCTTGAACTTTACTCTTAACTCTCTCTTGAATGTGAATTATGAATTCAAGAGTTATGGTTCATGGTATGAAGGATCTCGTGATGATAAAGTAGACTCATGAATACATTCTCCTCATTCTTCTACTCACTTGCTTGAGTCTTGAAACAAGTTATTAGAAATTGTAGAAGACTCCTAAAAAATACTCAAAGGGACTTTCTCAAAATGTTCGAAAGAACTCTCAAAACTTGACTCTTAACTTTACCTTGAATATGAATTATGAATTCAAGGTTATGATTTATTATAGTAAAGGTATCGTGATGGTTTAAATGAGTTTTAGATAAATAAATCATGAGAAACAGTTGAAAAACATTGTATGGGAGCAAGTCTGCGACGCGGAGATGAATTATAATGTTTGGTTGAAATAATTTTTGAAATAGTGGAGTCCGCATTCTCTCCGCGATGCAGAGAGGAAAGTTTCACTCTAAAGGAACAGGTCCGCATCGCGTTGGTACTTTGTTTCTGTCCGACTTTTTCTTACTCATTTTTTTACCCTAATTTGCCTAGAATTGAATGGTTTCTTTCCCAATCACTTAGATTCGAATACTCAACTTATGTACAAGATAATCTACTCCAAATCACCCTCAATTAACTAAATTTATATCTCAAGAACTCATCAAATCCATCCTAATTCAAGAACGAAAGCAAATTCAAAAACACTAATCAAGAACATCAAACCCTCAACTTTCTAGGACGAAATTGGGCTGAAAATAAAATGATTGGCGCGTGGGTGAACGAACCCAACACTATGGAAGCTTACATATGCCTTAGGGATCAAACCCATGGCGAAAATCTGCAACAACTCTCAAGAATCTCGACGAACGCCTTGATCCTTTCCTCTTTTCTCCTTTTCTCTTCTTGAATTCTTAACTAAAACCCTAGGTGTATATTAGGATTATAAAACTGAACCAAATCAGTTTGGACCCCTAAAACCTTACTAAAAATGAATTAAATCTGATTGGGTAAGGATAAGACCAAAATACCCCTCATATTTTCGGGTAACTTTCCTTAACTAGATAGCCTGACTTCAAAAGGGCATATCTCACTCATACAAACTCGAAACTTAGCAAACTTGGTGGCGTTGGAAAGATAATTCAAAGACCTTTCATTTGATATCTTATGGGCCACCTAACTCATCTTGTACTGAAAGTTATGGTTGTTTGAAGTTGACCCAAAACTTAAAGGAGCTTAGGAATGAATTGAATGATTTTATCTTTAGTTCTTCTTGGAAATCAAGGTGCTACATCTATGTCACACCCCTAGCCTACACCCTGGGAGGAACTGGCACTCGAAGACCATTGTTGGCCCCAAGCAAACCCTTGGCCTGGCTTATTTAACTCAGCGGAAAACAATATTCATATCTATAATGATCAATGAACTTAACTGAACTGAATAATGAAATAACTGAGAATGTTTAAAGGTTAAACATTCAACTTGGCCAAAAGTGGCAACCCAAGTCTTGACAATAAGAAATGATGATGAAAAGACTCAACGAACTAACATCTGACTGTCTATGAAGCCTCTAATAACAATTGAGATGGATGTTGGGACAGACCCCACAACATCCTAATAACTAAACTAGAAAGCAAAGAAATGGATCCTCCGAAAAGCAAGGAGGCTCACCAATAGACTCTGAACTGCTCTGTGGATCAACGATGCATCGGAATGCCGATCCTACTTACATGTGTCTGCATCATAAGACGATGCAGGCCAACTGGCATTAGTACATTGAATATACGAGTATGCGAGTTGGAATACTAAAACAACATAGACTTGAAAGGGAATCTGAAAGAAACACTTACCTGGGATATTCTCGACTCAAGAATACTTAACTGAACTCATTTCAATATAATGTAGTCTAAAAAAAGTGCAATATAAAGAAACGTTGTTTAAAAACAGGATGTCAACTCTGTGTGTTTGCAAAGATACATATAATTCTGAGATGTATATAAAAATACAATAAACTGATGTATATAAAAATACAATAACTTCTGTGGGAGTTTCTCTAACCGACAACCATCACATAAGAGATATAGCGATGATACATCGATCTACCTCACGCTGCCAGCGCATCCTATTATCGGCCAAGGGTATAGGACCTGAACTACTAAGTGGATCCACTAATCTATTGTGAAAAGGGTTCATCTAAAAAGTATGACCCTTTTCTACCCATGGTGGCTACATGGTTTATGGGGCTGTGAGTTATCTGAACTCTCTCCCATATCGGTGCTCAATACTACTCCCAAAAATATACTAGCTCTTTATGTTTTAAAAACGTATTTCTTCTGTGATTTGAGATTAGTGCTCAAAAACTTAGCTCAAAGGCTACCTTGGAAACCTCAGTTTCCCCTTCTTGCTTCATTTAGAAAGCTATTACTCTTTTCTGAAAACTAGCCTGAAGGTTCTTTGGAAATCTCAGTTTCCGTTCTTATTAAAATGTGAAAACATTTTTAAATCTCTTTGGGAATACATAGTCCCCATATACTTCCTTGAACAAAAGATCTTCAACTTTGCTTCTTTATTGAACTCGAAACTTAAGTCTTAAAATAAAGTTAAAACATTTGTGAAAGACTTTTAAAAACTTTAAGAACTTATCTTAACTTGACTCTTGACTTCTCTTGAATTTGACCTTAACTGCTCTTGACTTGACTCTTAAATGATCCTTGAATTGAATTATGGATTCAAGGATTTTGATTGGTGTTTGGAAAGATCTCATGTTGTTTAGGAATGATTTTAGATAGTTAAACATGATAAAAGACCAAAAATTAATATTTGAAGGTGGGTCCGCGATGCGGAGGTATAATTTAATTTTGGTTCTGAAAACGTCTTTTGAGGTAGAACACCTCGTGTCAGCTCCACGACGCGAAGCTGAAATTTCAATTCTGGGAACAGGTCGCGCGACGCGCTCCCATGTTCAGATTTCCCCCGTCGAAATTTCTTCTTCGTTTTTCTTCCCCAATCCACCCAAACTCTATTATTTTCCTTAAATCACTTTTAGATACAGATACCCAACAATGTACCTAAAAATCTAACTCGAAACGACCCTATAATGCGATGTAACGAACTTAGAAACCTCCCAACTCAGTCAAATTCAAGAACAATATATGAATTCAAGAATAGGTATCAAGATCAACATTCAAATGCTTTTAGGACAAATCCAAACTGAAATAAATATGCTTGGAACGTGGGAGAACGATCCCAATGTTATGAGAGTCTCACATACCTGGTAGAAGCAAATCCTTGGCGAAACACCAACTTCCTTGATCGATCTTGATGAATTTGCCCTTTTCTCCTTCTTCTTTTCTCTTCTCCTTTCTCCTTTGCCCTAGCGTGAAATCCCAAGTTCTAAAACTGACTAAGTTCTGAATTGATCCATATTAAACTCCTAAAATCGGATTAAAATAATAGGGCAGTGAAAGGACTAAAATACCCCTTATATTTCCGGATTGGACATTTCCTTAATCCAACAATCCAACTTCTAAAGGGCATAACTTCCTCATACGAACTCGGAATCGCGCAAACTTGGCGGCATGGGAAAGATCATTCCAAGAGCTTCCCAATATTATCTGGAACTACACCTAACTCATCATGAGCTAGTAGTTATGACCATCTGAACTTGACCAAAAACTCAACTTTAACTTACTTACAATTTTCCAGACTTTCTTATACTTTCCAAAAATAACTATTTCCAGATTTTAAACTTCTTTCTAGTTCTTTCTAGTTGCGAGATGTTACAATATTTCCCCTTGGAAACATTTGTCCTCGAATGAGATTTACTCTTACTAAGCTAAGGGTAGTGACATCAAGTTCAAACACCCAACAAGCAAATGCAACAAATAACATGCTTACTCCTAATTTAGATAGTACTAAGGAGAAAATTAGTACTTTGGTCTGCATTTTCTCCGGATTCAAATAGATGTGGATATATGTTCTTCATATCCTCCTCAGCTTCCCAAGTAGATTCCTCAACAAATTGGTTCCTCCAAAGGACTTTTACTGATGCTACCTCTTTAGTTCTCAACTTGCGAACTTGGCGATCTAGAATATGAACTGGAATTTCCTCATAAGATAAGTCGTCCTTGATCTCAATATTTCCAGTTGGTATGATCAATGAAGGATCGCTCATGCATTTCTTCAACATAGAGATGTGAAACATCGGATGAATCGCGGTTAACTCTTGTGGTAGCTCCAACTCATAAGCTACATTGCCAATCCTCTTGGCTATGCGATAAGGTCCAATATATCGGGGACTAAGTTTCCCCTTCTTACCAAACCTCATAACACCCTTAATGGGTGAAACTTTCAAATATTCCCAATCATCTATTTCAAACTCTAACGCCCTTCTCCTAACATCAGTGTAGGATTTTTGACGACTCTGTGCCGTTTTCAACCTTGCTTGAATCAGTTTCACCTTCTCCATAGCTTGGTGAACTAAATTTGGTCCTATCAACCCTGCTTCACTAACTACAAACCATCCAATAGGAGATTTGCATCTTCTCCCATAAAGAGCTTCATAAGGAGCCATTTGGATGCTAGAGTGATAACTGTTGTTGTAAGCAAGCTCAATGAGACGTAGGTGATCATCCCAATTCCCTTTGAAATCGATCACACAATCCCTCAACATATCTTCTAACGTATGAATAGTGCGCTCTGCTTGCCCATCAATCTGAGGATGAAAGGCAGTACTTAAGTTCACCTTTGAACCCAAGTCTTTCTGAAAAGATTTCCAGAACTGTGCAGTAAATTGTGCACCTCTATCTGAAATAATGAAGACTGGGACTCCATGAAGTCTTACCACTTCTTGAATATGTAACCTGGCATAATCTTCTGTTGAATGTGTAGTCTTTACCGGCAGAAAATGGGCTGATTTCATCATTCTGTAAACAATCACCCTAATAGAATCGTGTTGTCTGCGAGACGTTGGTAAACCTGTGATGAAATCCATATTGATCATCTCCCACTTCCATTCTGGAAGTTCTATATTTTGAGCCAAACCACCGGGCCTTTGATGCTCAACTTTCACTTGTTGGCAATTTGTACACTTAGCAACAAACTCTGCAATGCCCTTCTTCATGCCATTCCACCAATACACTTCTCTCAAGTCGCGATACATCTTTGTGGAACCCGGATGAATGAAATATTTGGAGCTATGAGCCTCCTCCACAATCCTCTCTTGGAGTCCATCCACCATAGGTACGCACAATCTACCTTGATATCTCAATACACCATCTCCCCCTTGTTCAAAAGCTAATACTCTTTGCTTATGAACATTTGCCTTTAAGTCTAGCAAAATGGGATCTTGGTCTTGCTTTTCTTTCACTTCTGACACTAGTGATGATTCAGCCTCATTCGCATCACTATTCCTCCTTTTGTGGAATCCATAAGTCAGAATCCTAAGCGTGCAAGCCTATGCACATCTTTTGCTAACTCTCTCTTTTCTTCCTCAACATGGGCGATACTACCCATAGACAACCTGCTCAAGGCATCAGCAACAACATTAGCCTGAATACTCATGTCATAATCCTTGAGTAACTCTAACCACCTCCTTTGTATGAGATTATGCTCTTTCTGAGTGAACACATATTGAAGGCTCCTATGATCAGTGAATATATCAACATGAACACCATACAAATAATGACGCCATATCTTCAAAGCGAATACTACATCAGCCAACTTTAAGTCATAGGTTGGGTAGTTCTTTTCATGAACTTTCAACTATCTGGAGGAATAAGCTATAACTTTGCCATTCTACATTAAGACACAACCCAAACCAACTCTAGATGCATCACAATACACCACAAAACCTTGAGTACCTTTTGGTAAGGTCAAAACTGGGGCAGTAGTCAACCTCTTTTTCAATTCCTGAAAGCTTTTCTCACAAGCTTCAGACCATTTAAATTTCACTATTTTCTAAGTCAACTTCGTCAAAGGTGACGAAATGGATGAGAAACCCTCTACAAACCTTCTATAATAGCCGGCCAAACCCAAGAAACTCCTAATATCAGTTGGAGATGTGGGTCTAGGCCAATTCTGCACTGCCTCAATTTTCTGAGTATCAACTTTAATTCCCTCTCCAGACACAATATGGCCTAAGAATGCTATAGACTCAAGCCAAAATTCACACTTAGAGAATTTAGCATATAACTCCTTATCTTTCAAAGTCTGAAGAACTGTTCTAAGATGACTAGCATGATCTACTTCATTCCTTGAATAGATTAGTATGTCATCAATGAAGACAATAACAAACATATTCAAATAAGGTTTGAAAACTTTATTCATAAAATCCATGAACGATGATGGTGCATTAGTCAAACCAAATGATATGACCAAAAACCCATAATGACCATATCTGGTTTTGAAAGCTGTCTTTGGAATATCACATTCCCTTACTCTTAGTTGATGATAGCCTGATCTGAGGTCAATTTTCGAGAAACAGGAAGCACTCTGAAGCTAATCAAAAAGATTATTAATTCTCGGAAGAGGATATTTATTCTTGATGGTAACCTTGTTCAACTGACGGTAATCTATACACATCCTAAGAGAACCATCCTTCTTTCTCACAAATAAGACCGGAGCGCCCCAAGGTGAGACACTTGGTAGAATAAAGCCCTTATCTAAAAGATCCTTTAACTGCTCTTTCAACTCTGCTGGTGCCATTCTATATGGCAGAATAGAGATAGGACGAGTATCTGGAAGAAGATCTATACCGAAGTCTATTTCTCTTTCAGGAAGGACTCCGGGAAGATCATCTGGAAAGACTTCTGGAAACTCTTTTACTACTGGAACTGACTGAATATGAGGTACCTCAACACTTGAGTCATTAACTCGGACTAAGTGATAGATACATCCCTTCGAAACTAACTTCCTTTCCTTAAGGTACGAAATGAAACGACCCTTAGGCACTGCTGAACTGCTTTTCCACTCTAAGACTGGCTCATTAGGAAACTAAATCTTGACTACTCGAGTTCTACAATCAATTGAGGCATAACAGGCGTGAAGCTAGTTCATACCAAGAATAACATCAAAATCTACCATGTCTAACTCAATTAAATCAGCCATGATACCCTTGTGATTGACGGAAACAGGACAATCACGATAGACTCTCTCTGCTAGAATAGACTCACCAACAGGTGTAGAAACGCTGAATGGTTCACTAAGTTTCTCAGGAATAACATCAAAATTCATGGCAACATATGGAGTTACAAAAGATAAACTCGCTCCTAGATCTAGTAAGGCATAAATAGTAAAGTCAAAGACTTGAATCATACCAGTGACAACATCTGGTGAATCTTTTTGCTTTTGGCGACTGTTGATAGCATATAAGCGGTTTGTTCCTCCGCCAGTACCGGAAGTAGCCCCTCTAGGTGCAATTCTATCTGGTGGAGCAACTGAAGAAGACTGGGCTCTATTGCCCCTATTACCATTTCCCTGCTTGCTCTTTGGACACTCTTATATGAAATGCCCAGTCTGGCCACACTTGAAACAACCAGTGGAGCCCTCACGACACACACCTGAATGGTTCCTACCACACTTGGCGCAGGCAGGAGGCTTACTACCCCATTGCGCTACACTGCCCTGAGAATAGGAAGGCTTAGCTCTAGAATTCTGACCATAGTACTCACCCTTGTTCTTAGGTGCAGGTGCACTAGCAGATGATGGAGCGTGTCCCTTCTGTTTCTGTTGGAAGGATGATCGGTTGGCATTACTTTTCTGCTGCCCGGACTCATTCCATGTCTTAGCCCTTTTGTTCTTGAATTCCTCTCTATCCCTCAGGTTCTCTTCCTCCACTTTCTGCACATTGACCATCAACCTCGAATTGTCCCTGTCTCTAATAAGCATTGTTGTCCGTCCCTCTTTGCTTGATAGACGACCCAACCCAGCAACAAACAAGCTCATTCTACTCCTCATGTCCTTAACCATTTCCGGAGCATAACGGGATAGTTGGGTGAACTTCAACCCATATTCATGAACACTCAGAGAATCCTGCTTAAGTGTAAGAAATTCCCGTACCTTACCCTCCTTCAATTCCCTGGGAAAGAATCGCCCCAAGAAAGCCTCTTTGAAACATTCCCAACTCGCAGGTGGTGTATCCTCAGCTCTACCCCATTTCCAAAAATCAAACCAAGTCCTAGCAATATTCTTCATCTGATATGCCACTAGCTCAACTCTCTCAATATCAGCAACATGCATCACATCAAATACCTTTTTCAGTTCCTCAGTGAAGTTCTCTGGATCCTCAGTAGTGCTTGAACCAGTAAAGCTTAGAGGATTCATTCTCAAGAACTCGTGAATTCTTGAAGTGTCATCCTCTCCCTGTCGAGCTCTTCCTTACTGCCCGACTTGATTGGTCACAACTTGACTGAGCATCCTAATTGATTTTCTAAACTCGGCGTTGGTCACTTCGCCTTGAGGTTGCACATGCATTGGGTAACTCTTGTTCGTCAACATTCTTCCTAGCTGGACGACCTCTGACTGCTCTTCATGGAGGCATGATTATCTGAAACACGCGCAGACACGAATTAGAGGGAAACTTTTTAGAGATAAACTCTAACGCACGAAATGAGTGTGAAAGAAGTGAAAAATTTCCAAAATGTTGTAGCCTCCTAATTATAGATGTGGCGCGCTTCACACCGATAACTAGGACTTTACAGACACGGATTCATAGACTCCATAGGACTCTTGAACTTTGTGCTCTGATACCAAGTTTGTCACACCCCGAGCCTATGCCCTAGGAGGGACTGGCACTCGGAGACCATTGTTGGCCCCAAGTGAACCATTTGCCTGGCTTACTTAATTCAGCGGAAGACAATATTCATATATATAATGATCAATGAACTTAACTGAACTGAATAATGAAATAACTGAGAATGTTTAAAGGTTAAACATTCAACTTGGCCAAAAGTGGCAACCCAAGTCTTGGCAATAAGAAATGATAATGAGAAGACTCAACAGACTAACATCTGACTGTCTATGAAGCCTTTAATAACAACTGAGATGGAGGTTGGGACAGACCCCAAAACATCCTAATAACTAAACTAGAAAGCAATGAAATAGATCCTCCAGAAAGCAAGGAGGCTCACTAATGGACTCTGAACTGCTCTGTGGATCAACGATGCGTCAGAATGCCGATCCTAGTTACCTGTGTCTGCATCATAAGATGATGCAGGCCAACTGGCATTAGTACATTGAATGTATGCGTATGCGAGTTGGAATGCTAAAACAACATAGGCTTGGAAGAGAATCTGAAAGAAACACTTACCTGGGATATTCTCGACTCAAGAATACTTAACTGAACTCATTTCAATATAATGCAGTTTAAAACAAGTGCAATATAAAGAAAAGTTGTTTAAAAATACGATGTCAACTCTTTGTGTATGCAAAGATACATATAATTTTAAATTGTATATAAAAATCCAATAAACTGATGTATATAAAAATACAATAACTTCTGTGGGAGTTTCTCTAACCGACAACCATCACATAAGAGCTATAGTGATGATACAACGATCTACCTCACACTGCCAATGCATCTTATACCCGGCCAAGGGTATAAGACCTGAACTACTAAGTGGATCCACTAATCTATTGTGAAAAGGGTTCATCTAAAAAGTATGACCCTTTTCTACCCATGGTGGCTACATGGTTTACGGAGGCTGTGAGTTATCTGAACTCTCCCCCATATCGGTGCTCAATACTACTCCCAAAAATATACTAGCTCTTTATGTTTTAAAAACATACTTCTTCTCTGATTTGAGATTAGTGCTCAAAAACTTAGCTCAAAGGCTACCTTGGAAACCTCAGTTTCCCCTTCTTGCTTCATTTAGAAAGCTATTACTCTTTTCTGAAAACTAGGCCGAAGGCTGTTTGGAAATCTCAATTTTCGTTCTTATTAAAATGTGAAAATATTTTTAAATCTCTTTGGGAATACATAGTCCCCATATACTTCCTTGAACAGAAGATCTTACACTTTGCTTCTTTATTGAACTTGAAACTTAAGTCTTAAAATAAAGTTAAAATATTTGTGGAAGACTTTTAAAAACTTTAAGAACTTATCTTAACTTGAATCTTGACTTCTCTTGACTTTGACCTTAACTGCTCTTGACTTGACTCTTAACTGATCCTTGAATTGAATTATGGATTCAAGGATTTTGATTGGTGTTTGGAAAGATCTCATGTTGTTTAGGAATGATGTTAGATAGCTAAGTATGAGAAAAGACCGAAAATCAATATTTGAATGTGGGTTCGCGACGCAGAGGCATAATTTAATTTTGGTTCTGAAAACGTCTTTTGAGGTAGAACACCTCGTGTTAGCTCCGCGACGCGAAGCTGAAATTTCAATTCTGGGAACAGGTCGCGCGAGGCGCTCCCATGTTCTGATTTCGCCCGTCGAAATTTCTTCTTCGTTTTTCTTCTCCAATCCACCCAAACTCGATTCTTTTCCTTAAATCACTTTTAGATACAGATACCCAACAATGTACCTAAAAATCTAACTCGAAACGACCCTATAATGCAACGTAACGAATATAGAAATGTCCCAACTAAGTCAAATTCAAGAACAATATATGAATTCAAGAATAGGTATCAAGATCATCAACATTCAAATGATTTTCGGACGAATCCAAACTGAAATAAATATGCTTGGCACGTGGGAGAATGATCTCAATGTTATGAGAGCCTCGCATACCTGGTAGAAGCAAATCCTTGGCGAAACACCAACTTCCTTGTTCGATCTTGATGAATTTGCCCTTTTCTCCTTCTTCTTTTCTCTTCTCCTTTCTCCTTATCCCTAGTGTGAAATCCCAAGTTCTAAAACTGACTAAGTTCTGAATTGACCCATATTAAACTCCTAAAATCAGATTAAAATAATAGAGCAGTGAAAAGACTAAAATACCTCATATATTTCCGGATTGGACATTTCCATAATCGAGTTGCCCAACTTCCAAAGGGCATAACTTGCTCATACGAACTCGGAATCGCGCACACTTGGTGGCGTTGGAAAGATCATTCCAAGATCTTCCCAACCATATCTGGAACTACACCTAAATCATAATGAGCTAGTAGTTATGATCGTCTGAAGTTGACCAAAAACTCAACTTTAACTTACTTACAATTTTCCCGACTTCCTTATACTTTCCAAAAATAACTATTTCCAGATTTTAAACTTCTTTCTAGTTGCGAGATGTTACAATCTAGTGACCTGAACACTTAAGAAAATTTTAATTCCTCGGTATATTCCTACTTACAACGAAGGATAGTTTGAGTCTTAATTCAAAAAAAATTTATGGGGTGTTACATGAACGATTAAGATTTAGACCTCCATTAAGTGCAAACAAATGATGCCTCATTCAAACTCTTTTAAAAATGCTTTTATTTTCGAAAAAAAAACTGTCCTTCATATTTTTTTCAAAAATATATTTGAGTCCCTGTCCTACTCCAACTTTATTAATTATCCAAATAATTTTCATTAAATTTTAATTTTTGTTCTTGCTGCTTGTTTAATCAAGAATTGATAAAAAATTATTGTAAAAGTTTTATTTAGGGAAAAGGGTCTGAAAAATACTTCAACTTTCACCGAAATTGCTGTAACAATCTCAAACTTTGGGAAGGACCTATTACTCTCCTATACTATTTAATAGTGTATTTTAAATACATATACGTGCCCAGCTGGACCGGTGTGTGAATACACGAGACACGGGCGCGTAGGGTACAAAATAATTTTTTTGAGCCAATCAATAGCTGCCACATATCAATTCAGTCATTAATCTATACTCATTTGCTTTTACCAATTTATAATTCTAATTTATAATTCATTTTATCCACTTCTTGTTTCACTCAAACATAAATCTGAAAGCTCACCATTATAGGGATTAAGAGGTAAGCTTAGCTTAATGCAATGACCCTCCAGGTCATTCTGTGTTTATATCTTCTTTCCGTTGTTTAGAGTGTTCCTGTATATCAACCACAAGTCATTTATGTCTTGCTGGCACTGACTGTTCGGTCGCGTGGTCGTTCGTTTGGGTTTATGCCCATTTTCCTGTTTTGGAACTTTTAAAACTTGAAAAGTTGATTTCAGTCATAACCTCATGTAAACGACCTCATATGGGAATTCTAACAGTTGCATCATCTTTGGAGCGGCCAAATTAGGCTAGTAGCATGGTTGGCACGAGTCCAGAGGTTTTCAGTGTGACTTTGGGGCCATTTGACGCTTTAGCCTGTGAATTTTAGCTTAAGTTTGACTTTGGTCAATATTCTTGGTAAACACTCGGATGAGAATTCCGTCAATGCGGTTAGTTCCAGAATGCCGAGTTTAGTCTAGAACAACCTTTCGTGCGCTTCCTGGGCTTCCAATCTTATGCCGAGGCCCCGTTGTGGAAATTGGCTAAAAATGACATTTGAGTGTGGGGCCCACTTTTTGTCGAAATGATCTCGTATGGAAATTCTGACTGCGCCATTGAGTCTGAAATATCTAATTTAGGGGGTAGCATATCTAGTTTATTTTCATCGGGTCCCGAACGAATTCCGAGGGTTCGTTCAGAGACTTTTATAAAAAATAAAAATAGCAAAATCTGTGTTGCTGGTGAGACCTTTAGCGACAAGAATTTAGTCTTTTGGCGACCAGATTTAGTTTTTACCGACCAACTCTGCTGCTATTTATGTAGCAAAAAATCAGATTCAGCCTCATTTTGAAACTTTGATATCTCAAATTCTATAGCTCTATTTTGGGTGATTCGAAGTCTGGTGTATTCGGGATTACATTGGATATGTGGATGTATGTCCAAAGCATGTCGAAAAGTCTCCAATTGTGGTGTATCTACGTTGTAAGTGGATGTCCTGAGTCTCTTTTTGTGCAAAGTTTTGCATTTTTGGTTTGTTGTTACATGGAGCTGTTCCGAGCCCAGAGAGGTGCTCTTTTTTGGAACACAAGATCAAGGGAGGCTTTAGGACTTCTTCACGGAGTCAATTCCAGGAATTACAGAGCGGGTCCCACATTTTATTTTATTTTTACTCCAAAATTTGTCTGTCTTCGATTTTGATGATTTTAGTGTCTAAACGATCATGTTGATGTTGTGATTCTATTTTTGATAGCGTGGCAGGAATCCGAGGTCGTTCGGAAGGGATGATCTATGGTAGAGTGATATGGAGCGTGCACGATCAACCTTCTAGTAAGCTACGACTTCATTTCCTTTAGATTGAGTCTGTTTGTGTAATTGCATGCTGAATTGTGTGAAACTTGGGTGGGTTGCTAGTATTTCTTCTTTTCTTCTTAGAAACCATATTGTAGGGTTGATTTTTGGGCTGTTTCTGGGTTAGTACCATGCTGTCGTAGGGGTTGTTTATTTGTGGCTATTTGTGAATTACATTTTGGGTTGTGTATTTGTCGTTGCATGTATAGTATCTATTTGGTTGTTTATTTATGTTGGAAATTATTTTTGGCCTTGGTCTAAGATAGACTAGTGTTGCCTTAGACCTATGCACCTTATTGACTTTGGTATGTTTCCGACGTCGATTCAGATGGCCTAGGTCCTTGTAAACCGACATAGCAGACTTGGGTCTGATAGTTGAGCCTAGCTTTGTGCTTTTTATTTCTTGTGATCCTTCTAGCTTCTCTCTCCATTTCTGTGATGTTGATGCGTTATTAGAGGCGTAATATTTTCCTTGTTTGGGTGTTTCATGGTCGATTCTGGTGTGAGGTAGTTGGTAGTGGACGTCGATCCACGATGGCTTGGAGTTGATTCGCCCGTTTTGAGATGGTTGGTAGTGAACGTCAATCCAAGATAGCTTGGGATTTGAGATCCTCTACGGAGTTGATTTTACCCGCACACTCTGGTAGACATTGGGTAGGGCCGTGAGAGTGATAGCCGACTCACCTGGCTGGCATTGGGCAAGTACCCGGGGTGATAAGTTGGCTGGGCAGTTGGATATAAGTTACTTGAGGTCCTCTTCAGAGTTGATAGGCTCGCACACTCTATCTGGATAGGGCAGGGCCACCGGGAGTGTTAGATGGCACACTTGGCTGGCTTGGGCAGGCCCCCCAGAGTGTTAGCCTATTGGGCAGTGTGATTAGGGCTTTTAGAGGGGATTGATATACCCCCACGCGACACTCGCCTGGCTGGGTAATACCCCGGAGTTGCTGGCGGGCTAGGTGGCCTGATGTGGAAGTCAGACTTGCTGATTGGGTTGGACTTGTTGGTAGTGTTGGTTCAGAGTTGGATTTCCTTTGGGTGTCGTAGTTGTGGCTTTTCTGTGTACTTGTCAGGCTTATGGGAGTCCGATCGGGTTCTTGTTTGTTTGTGCGTGAGTGTACCTAGCGGATCTTATGGGGGGCCAAGTTGGGTTGAAATCCTAGGTTTATCCCATCTTCTTCAAACTTTCTAGAGAGAATATTTTGAGAGGAAGACTTGTTCTTCTTTTGTAAATTTGAGAGAATGATTTCAATTGGGGAAATTTGGGGGTTAAAACACTTATATAGGTCTTTAAGTGAAGGACAAAACGACATAGTATTAGGCTAGAATAATTAGGAAAAGACCCAAAAGCCCCTAACAATTAAATTGCCGACACCAACGACGATGATGACCGACGGATCGTGGTTTAACCGACGGTCCATTCCGTTAGCCCGTCGTGTGGTGTCAGAAATTGAAATTTGAGGCCTCAATCAACGAACCTCGTTCACGAACCGTGGTCAATCGACGGTCCGTTGATCCTGGCGTGGATCTAGAGCCTTTTTGGGGAAAACGATCTGGCCAACCACGGACGCCACCTATGGTCCATAGGTCGTGGATGGGACCGTAGGAATTGGCATCAAATTTCTGAAAACTGATCTTTTCTTGTCCTTTCGAATTTGAGGTGTTACAAGATCGATCTTCAATTATTATTAAACCACATTGTTCATACTTAATAATTTACAAAATAACTAGATCGATCTTCAATTATTATTAAACGACTTAGTTCATACTTAATAATTTACAAAATAACTAGATCGATCTTCAATTATTATTAAACGACTGTAGTCTATACTTAATAATTAATAAAATAACTAGATCGATATTTATTTATTATTAAACGACTTAATTTATACTTACAATTTACAAAATAACTAGATCGGTCTTCAATTATTATTAAACGACTTATTTTATACTTAATAATTCACAAAATGACTAGATCGATCTTCAATTATTATTACACGACTTAATTTATACTTAATAATTTACAAAAGAGAAAAGACATAATATTCCCCCCGAACTTGTCCGCACAACTTACTTTAGCAATTTAACTATACGGGTGTTTAAATACCCCCCTTAATATATTTTAAGTGTTTTTTTTCAACCCTCCCGTCACCAGCCCAGTTGAAGATTGGGTGTTGTTGAGTCACACGCGTTTTCATTCGTCCACATGTACATTAACTAAATTCCTAATTAGTTACTTAAATCTCCATAATAATTGTTTCTTTTTCATCATTAATTGTCTTCCCCCAATGTTTGTCACCTTCTCAACAACAACTCTTCCTTTTACAGTGAATTTTTTTTCAAACTTTTCTTCTTCCATTATATAATGATTTTCTCTTTATGTAAAAAAAAAAAACTTCTTCAATCTTCTTTTTTTTCATAAGAAAATAGATTTCAATATTCTATTTATAGACTTCAATTTCCACATTAAACCAACAACTATTACACCCACCATGATTATATCTAAAATTAAGCCAAAAATTAAACCCATCAATGAATTTACCCCTCAATCTACAAATTATAATTCAAATTTCAATTGCAATTTCAGTTTAGTTTTAGTTACATCATACCACCTCTCTTGAAAATTAAAAAAATTATTTGCATAAAAACATTAATTTATCGATGAATTGGGCGAAATCTCCACAATCTGTTTTTTGCCAACAGTAACTTCGATTTTTTTTTGGTAGAATCGACTTGGTTTTTTGATAACTCTTTAAATTGATAGATCTAATAATCTTTTTTGATGACAAAAATGGTGTCAGTGAATCAAGCACCAAAAAAATTCTAAAAGAAAAACAGAAAAATAAGAAACGATTAAAAACAAAAAAGAAATGAAGAAGAAAATATATGGAAAAAGTTACATTTGAGTGTAAATGTTTACCATGAATTGAATGAAAAGAATAAGAAAGAGAAAGAGTTTTGAGAAAAGAAAAAGAAAGGAAGAAGAAGATGTAGAGAAAGAGAAGTTGATTGAAATTTAAAAATTAGTAAAATAAGTTAGGGAAAAGGTAGAAGTACGTCCATATACTATCACCCAAATCTCAGAGACACACCTTAACTAAACTAAGGTCCTATTACCCCCACGAACTCATTTTTTTTTGTAATTTTGTACACCTTTTTGGCTTATGTGACATCCAAATATCTTCCACGCGTCTCAACTGCATGTAGTCACGGGGTGTGCCACATAAACCAAAATGTGTACAATATTATATCTAAAATGAGTACAGGGGGTAATAGGACCTTAGTTTAGTTAAGGTGTGTCTCTGGGATTTCGGTCATAACCTAGGGGGGTACTTGTGCCTTCTCCCAATAAGTTATTAAGTATGTCATCCAATAAAAAGATGACGTGTGTCTATTTTTTGGTGGTTTTTTCTGACTCACGCGCTTATAGAAAGTTGGTGATACAAATTTTGCTATGTCACCCTTTAAGAGGTAATTAAATTTATTTCAAATTAAATTTGGGAAGGGGGGGTGTAAAAAAACACCCGTATAGTTAAAGTGCCAAAATAAGTTGTGCGGACAAGTTCAGAGGGGATTGACTAGATCGATCTTCAATTATTATTAAACGACTTAATTTATATTTAATAATTCACAAAATGACTAGATCAATCTTCGATTATTATTAAACGACTTAGTTTATACTTAATAATTTATAAAATTACTAGATCGGTCTTCAGTTATTGTTAAACGACTTAGTTTATACTTAATAATTCACAAAATGACTAGATCAATCTTCATTTATTATTAAACGAGTTAGTTTATACTTAATAATTCACAAAATGACTAGATCAATCAATTATTATTAAACAGCTTAATTTATACTTAATAATTCACAAAATGACTAGATCAATTTTCAATTATCATTAGACAACTTTGTAAAGTTGTTAGATAACTCTCCAATATCGTTGGACAACTCTTTAATATCGTTGGACAACTAATGCAGTTCTCTTGCTTCATTGAACATTGCATAAACAGACTCCACAATATTTGAAGTCAATATATCATACCTGAAATATAAAAATTGAAAAATATCAATAAACTAAAATCAAAGTATTTTTTATTTTCAATAACGATTGCAAATTTAAAACTACTATTTTAATGTTCCACAACTACTGCAGTAGCTGAAACAATGTGAAATTTATTTCAATAACTATTAAATTGTCCCAACAGTGTTTCAACAACTACAATAATTGTTGGGGACCTGCAATACTTGTGTTTGAACTAGTAAGAAAATTTACATGTTTCCTGAAAGATTACTCTACTCCATTTGTGAAATCCAGCATTCTCAAGTTAATCTGCGATTTCCACATTGATAATTCTGATTTGTGCAAAATAACATGGAATACATCTCTCTGATATGCTTTTGTTGCATGATAATAATGTCCAAGAAAATCTCCACAGTAAAAAAAATTACGAGCATTTTCACTAAGATGCCTCGTGCAACATTCGTGGTGCGCTTCAGAGTAGAACTTTAATATCGCTTTTCCTATGCTAGGATGTCTATAAAAAATTATGCACAACTCTGAAGTATCATGGACTATGTCTAACAGTTTCTCAAAAAAAAAAAATACTCACATGCATCATCACACTCCTTATCTACTACACAAAATGCAACAAAATAATAATTTTCTGTATTCGGTGCGATAGCAGACAACAGAACTCCATCGTAACGACCTCTTAAAAATGTACCATCAACAACTAAGATTTTTCTCATATGTACAAACCTTCTAATCCAAGCTCCATAAGACACAAAAAATTATTTGAATCTTTCCTTGTCATCAAGCTTAAGTGATGACTTGTTTCCTTCATTTACAGTTATAAGCATATGACGATACCCATCTAAAACTGTATATCCATGCTCCACTGTCCTTCTTATCACAGCCTTTGCAATTTCACTACTTTTCAAACATTTCCAATAGCTAATCTTGCAGCCCAAATCTACTTGAACAATAATTTTTATATCTTTTGTGGAGGGTCTTTTCCCTTCAAGAAACTAAGTAGCATGTATTCTGCGACGACCTTCGCTAAAGCATGTGGATGATCACTTGTAACATATTGTTCCCCACATGATTGAATGTTTGCGGTATTGTTTAATTTCAAATTTATTACAACTTTGAAGCTTTGTTGCTCGCAACCACCGATTACAATTTGATCGACACATCTAGCACAACACACATCTTTAGAACTCTTCACTAATTTGAGTCTTTGATCTTTATTCACAGAAGCAAGCTTTAATAATTTAGTTAATTCTCGTTTGTCCTTGAAAATTTTACCTTTATAAAACATGTGTCATCATTATCTATGTGGCTGCGTTGTGTTGGTGTAAAATGTTGAGAAGTGTCCTCGTTTATAGGAATATCAATAGTAACAGGATGTTCCTCATCATTTGTAACTGAATTCATCGTATTTGCTATCTTTTCAAGCGTAGATATTCTTAAAATGGGTCTACTTCGATCATCCAAAAAAAATATCATAAATCACGATATCCCTTTACCTAGAAGAGCTCTTTTTTTCTTTTCAATGAAGCCAAGCAGGTAAGTAATAAAGAGATCATCTTTATCACAATTTAACTCAAACCTAGAAATAATGATCTCAACCAACTCATTATATGTATCATTCTCGCTTATCTTTATTGGTACTGTTTCTTGATCCCTTGATTGCCAAGTATAACGAGTAGGATTCTCTGCCCATTCACCATGTAAATCAACTACTATTATTGTTTGATCTTCCGTAGATTGACACAATACCTGAAGACATCACAAAATATTTCAAGTAGTGAGACATTCATCAAACAACTTTGAAATCGCTAAAGAATATTGATTACTTGTTTTTACACCTATTTCGTTGTTTCACAGCTATCAACAATGTTAAAGGAAGCCTGAAGACTAATGGAATATGTCGAAGGAAGAGGTCCATTGAAGCAGGCTGACTAGTTAGAATTAGAGTCATACTAGGACTAGACTACTAAATCCTAAATTAAGTACGACTAAGCTACTGGATCGTGTAGGAGGTTAAAGTTGACTAGGATATCATATATATAATATATTTGTGTTGTAGTAGGATTCCCAGTATATCTAGAATAAGACTCTTCTCCTATATAGGGAGCTTGTCACTCAACATTATTTTATCATCAATACAATCATTGATGTTCCTTCCACATGTTCTATCAGTCTTCAGGCTTCCTTCAACAAACAATAGTCAGAAATTTTTAGTAGCTTTAGGGATTTTTATAACTCTAATAATTTTTCCATAATTATATTATTTTTCTTAACAAGAAATCATTTGACCAACAACAGAACACAGTTATCGAACAACTGCACTAGTTATTGGGACAACTTCTATTTTCACAAGACAACTACAAACAGTTGTTGGACATCAACTGATAGACATATTTAATTATTTGAATAAACAACTTCAGTAATTTTTTGAAAAACTATGAAAGTTGTTGACTGAAACAATCAGTTTGGGTTCACTGAGACCAACTTAAGAATGGACACAAAGTGATTTTTATACTTATTAATAATGCTCTTTTGAGTTAATTAAAAGCTCAAGCAAAAAAAATGCAATACAAAAAGTTCAAATATAGATCTTATTTTTTCATGAATTTTTCTTGATAGATCTTGTTAATAAAAGCACATATTTTGCAGATAAAGGAAGAAGAAGAAGAGGAAGAAGAAGAGGGAGAGGAAGAGGAAGAGGAAGATGAGGAAGAAGAGGAAGAGAGGAGGAAGAGGAGGAGGAGGAGGAGGAGGAGGAAGAGGAAAAGGAAGAAGAAGAAGAAGAAGAAGAAGAAGAAAGGGATCGGAAAATATACGGTTGAAGAGGATCGATGAGAAGAGGACAAAGCTGAGAAAGAGCGCCTTTTTTTGTCTACTTTTATAAAATTTTAGATATTTTAAGGTAAAAAATATAGAGATAAATGTGTAAAAGTTAAAGTTTGGGACTATTGAGAAAACATCTTTTAACCTAATTAATATAATTTATTTATTTGTCACTTCTACACAATCTTTTAACCTAATTGACTAACTAGTTTGTTTCTTTTAATAGACCTTTCCATCAACTTTTATCATAAATTTTTCTTATGGTGCAAGTCTGGTGAATGAATTGTTTCTCTAGATAGTTGCTTGAACATGTAGTGAAGATATTAACAGACAACATTGGTGAATGAATTGTCTTTGCTATTGATCGTATTTTGGCAGGCGAAAGAAAACTTGAAAGTTTTAAGAGATCTTATTTTCAATTGAGTTGTTACTCTCTCTATGCTTCTTACCCGACATCTCACCAATAACATTTTTTTTTGTGTAATCTCTAGTATGATGGAATTTGAAGTATCACTACTCCAACATAAAATATCTAATTTAATTGCTAGTGCAATGTTCATCACAATTTCTCTCACGTAGTTAGAGTTGTCTTTATGCTTCTGGCAATGATTATTTCTGTTTCTTTGAAAAAGTATATCGAACTCCAACTATTTCTTTCTCAGATCAGTAAAATATGAGTTGATTTAGAGATAAGAGTTCGAGGGTGGCTAAAGTCTTCATACTTTCAAGTATATTCTTCTTTTTCAATTCTTCCACATTTTTTAAATTTCTTTCTGGTATCATTTTAGTTTTTTCTGCTTTGATTTGAGTTTATCTTTGATGTTGTTGTATATCTAAGTTGGTGTGAGTTGTTCTTCTCCTTTCAGATTTCTATCTTTTGGTGTATGTGAATCTTCACAAATTTTAATCAAGTTTTCAGCTTCTACTGATTTTTTCTTTAATCATGTGCTTTGGATTTGGTTGCTTGTTGCGCCCAAATCTCACGATTAGAATGACTTAATTTTATCCAATACTTTCATTCAAACACAGGTGTTCTCAAGGTTACAAAATTTGTTGAGTTTATAATCTAAAAGTCAAATAAGAACTAAACAAGCGCGATTCAATTTCTAAGGTTTCAAACAATGATTGGGTAAAGTCCAAGGTTGTAGCTTAATTCAGTAATCATGCACATTATCTTGTAAAATGGATATTCATCAAATATTGAATCAATGATCACATGTTTAAATGTATGATCATGGTCTCCCGACCTCTAATCGCCTACCATAAATGGCAACCTAACTACATCGTTAAGCGGGGATAGGTTGGACCAAGTATCCAGCATTACGATTTCTTCCTGTATAATGACCAAGCAAGGTCTCTAGGTATATCCCTATCCTAGATACAAATTAGCTCTAATTATTAAGAGAAAATCATGCTCCTTATACCCCACGTTCTATCCTCTTATTCTTCTCCAGAGTTCAATTCAGACAATATGTTTATTTCAATGGTGATCAGGCATGAAATACTAAAAGCAAGAACATAAGAGAGATTCATATGATAGTTAATGGCAATCCATAAAAAATCAATAAGTTACAATCATCATGTAGCCACAGCCCTAGAACTAGGGAAATTAGCTACTCATGATAGTATTTTCGATCAAACAAAGTTTATATATCATAAATAGATAGAAAATAGAAGAGTTTAGGAAAGAACCCTAAAAACTGATGAAATAGCTCTCCAATCCGTCGTTCTTCAAAACCCAAAAAAGAATAATAAATAAAATAAAATTTGAGTCTATTTATAATTAAGTCAAAACGACCAAAACTGGCAACTAGGGGTGCCACGCGGAGGAGTTTCTAAACTCTTTGTTAAAGTCATTCTTCTCTTCTCCGCGACGCGGCCACTCCACGGACCCCTTTGTGTAGAATTTATTTCACGAGCAAGAATAGAATTCCTCTCCGTGACGCGGAGAGGATACAAATCTGACTTGTACTTCATTTCTTCATTCTTCTTTCTTGCTTCTTTTCAACTTTGATAATTTGTGTTTCCTACTGCCCAAGTCAGTGCTCGTTTCTTTATTTAAGCTCACCGACACAACTAATCATATAGGTTAGTATAAATGAAATCAAACGACTCGGCAAGACTATAAACTAACATAAAACGATTCCAAACTTAGCTAAAATGTAGGTTTTAATAGGTTCCTAAACATATAAGTACACCTAAGATCACTACCCCACACTTAGACCTTTGTTCGTCCTTGAACAACTTACCAACTAATCCTAGACCTAGACTCCCTACTATGATATTTGTGCAATCCTCCACTTCCTTTTAAGGATCTGTAATCAGTTAAAACAAGCATGTTTTCACTCACAATAGGCCTTGCCCACCTTCATACATCATACAACTCAAGTATTGACTCGACAACTTTTTGTAACCAACTCATTCAACTTCATGTGCACCATTACACATCACTTATCTTTCATACAACATGTGCCCCTCACTCAAAAAAAAAGTCCACACACTCAACTCAATAAATTGAATATAGTTTAAGGACTTTACAAACATAACACGCTCTCACTCCACAAAGACATCATACATGTATGCATTAAGAACCATAAGTTTGCCTATTATGTATATCTCCACTAATTAAGCGAGCTTTGCCCAAAATCAAACAGGACTTTTACAGGTTGTAATGTAGGCTTGAGGTAAGGGAGGATACATTTAGATAAAATCAGTTTCGATTTCCTTGCTACATTCCCAACTTTTTTCCTTTTCTTTAGCCCTCCTTTATGCATATTTTCCCACTAGTACTTCCAACCTCGCCCTTATTTTCTACACACCCCTTTATTTATATATATTTTTTATTATTTATTATTATTTTTGACACTTAACAATAACCACCCTTAACTTAGAGATTTCTCTCGAGTTAAGGTGCACATTGTCCTTGTAAGGACCAGGGCCATTATTAAGGTATTCTTCGGGTTAGCCACTCTCAACTTAGGCTTTGACCTTGAGTCTAAGTACACAATGTCCAAAGGGCCAGGGCCAATCACAGATTTAAGAACTTATAGGGCATCATTTTTCCTACCTCTTTTCTTTCTTCCCCACAAAACCAAACATTTCCACCCTATTTTGTCTCACCGTTGTTTTCCCTATTTTCATCTTAATATAGCGCATTATGGATTACTTTGGGATCAAAACTGATGGTATCAATAAAAGGGATTCGGCTCAATTACGTAGGTTAGAACAAAATCAAGGCAAACAGGCTCAACGGGGCTATACTAGGGATATTATTTCTGAAAAGGCTAACATTCACATGACAAAGAAAAGAATACTTATTATCATTTTTTAAGCAGAGCAATACTTTCATTTCGCTTCAGTAACATGCCAGACAAGTTCTAGACTCAGATGCATTACATGGATGCTACAAAACCTCACCGCTTATGGCACAAGTTCTACTCAAGATGGAGCAATCACAACAACACAATCAGTTCATGCACAAGGTTCTATTTAAGCTTAAGTTGCATTCATTAAAGTCAAATACAAGAATTCAAATGCATTCATACATCAACTTCCAATCATGCTTTCATACAGTCTCCTTTAGAAATTTCAAGCTTCAGCACATACCAACCTAAGACTCAATGACAAAAATTTCCCTTAAGACGATCGTTGTCCATCTATCATTGGGCAATGTGACTCAACTACGTCGACTGACCCAATCCTAAAAAGATAAAATATTTTTGTATTGTATACGGTTCAAAGGGACTTTCCTTGACCAAAGAACCAAAAACAACCTCCAAAGAACCCAAAATAAAACAAAATATAAAAGAGAAAACTCACATGCCAGGCTGTCACTCCATTTGAAGCTCCTGGATATGTCGTAAGATTCTAGGAAACTCACGTGCCAGGCTGTCCCTATCGATGCACACATCCGAGAAATATCTAGCCTCGGTGTGATTCTTCCACCATAATTTTCATTCCTTGATTACGACTCGCACCCCAAACTGCTTGGTTTGCCCCCGGGGTACCGCAGGTGCGGGAGGTACATTCCCTTCCCCCCGCTTTGAACACGTTTCCATTGGCTAGAGGTCGCCACGTCCTTTCTGGGTCTTTGAGTTCCAAACATGACTACCTGCACAAGGAATCTAAATCAGCCCAAGCAAAGTACAGAACAACGAGAAACATGGGTGGTGTTCAAACACCACCCTACACTTATTTCAGAGCATAGTCGAATCAAGGTACTTAGACTTCCCACTGGTGGACACACATAACCCAACAACATCACATTACACTACTAATTCACATGTCGCATGCATGCACTACATCAATAACAAAAATTTAACACCCTCCAATCAAGGTTCAAGAAAACACAACCATACTTAATACAATGGGATAATACAATACTACTTAAGAATTCACGTTACACCCTCCAAAATTTATGAACTCAATACGCTTAATAAAAAACAAACCCAATTTTTATCCCCTTACCAATTTAAATACTCACATTAACCGCAACACCCACATATACAAAAGCAAGGGCAAGTTCTACTCAAGAAGTCAAAATACCCATTAAAAATTCATAAACAAACACTTCCAAGCAGCCATAACCCACATCTGCCAACCTAATTTGTTCACAAAACCATTCAAACCAAAAACCCACAAAATATCATCCAAGGGGACATTCTACTAAAGAATTCGAAAGCCTCCAATCAACATCGCACCAAAAGTAGTAACAAACACTACCAAGCACACCCATAAACCCCCACAAGATAAACACACACGAACCCATAACAACACACACTCAAACACGCCCAACTTTCGCTCAAAATAATAGCAAAATATGTACCTTAGATGATGAAGAAGAGCAAAATTGAGAGATATGATAGTGAATCACCTCCGCGTTACAGATTGAAAGTTGAAATCATAGGGGGGAAATCATAGTTAAGGGGAGAATGAAGAGGATTTGGGATGGATTTGGGGATTAAAAGGGAATGGGTCGGGAAAATTTTGAAAGAAAATGGGTAAGACCCATTTAATTTAATTATAAGCGGATTTCCTTACCTGGGGGTGCGACGCGGGGTGGTCACGAAGTGTTCTGCCTCGTGAAAATAATTAATTTCCCAAGAGGTCAAATTTGGAACCCTCATTTGCGACGCGAGTCTGTTACGGAGCTTCCTTATTGTTGGCGAAAATGTATTACCGTCGAATCGAAAATTGGTGACCTCCTCCGCGACGCGAGACGGTCACAAACCATTCTGCCTGGCCCTGGAAATTTATTTCCAGACGAGGCGAATTTCAACCCCCTCTCCGCGACGCGCCTAGGGTATTAATTCATGTTTCCTACACATTTTAAGCACAACACCCGTTAATGTAGATTCGATGGATTGCCTCCCATACAGCGCCTTAGTTTTGGTCGTGGAACGACTCATATTTTTGTGTTTTTTCTGAATATATCTCTCTCTTTTTCTTTTTAAAGTCCTATGAATTGAAATAACAAAACAAAAGAATAAAAATCCTAACTATTACAAGGGGTCACGTGTTGCCTCTTGTGCAGCGCCTGATTTACCATCGCGGCACGACCCAGCTCATGAATCACTCGTTATTCAATGTGAGAACTTTAAGCTCACGATCAACATTAATTTCGAAGTAGTGCTTCACTCACTGCCCGTTCACAAGGAAAGTAGAGCTCTTATCCTTGTTTCTTAGCTTCACAGCTCCATGTTGAGTCATCCTCACCACTTCAAAGAGTCCACTCCACTTAGACCAAAGTTTTCTGAGGAACAACTTCAATCTTGAATTAAACAGCAACACCAATTGACCAGGCTCAAAGGTGTGTGACATAATATGCTTGTCATACCACCTCTTGGTCTTCTCTTTATATAATTTGGCATTTTTATATGCGTGGAGCCCGAATTCCTCTAACTCATGCAGCTGCGTTATCTTTTTCTTTCCTGCCAATTCAGAATCCAAATTCAACTTTTTGATCGCCCTGTATGCTTTGTGCTCCAACTCCGCTGGAAGGTGACATGCTTTTCCAAACACCATTCGATAAGGAGAAGTCCCTATCAGTGTATTGTATGCAGTTCTGTATGCCCACAGAGCATCATCTAACTTGTCAGCCCAATAATTCCTTTGGGTATTCACAGTCTTTTGTAGGATTTGCTTCACTTCTCGATTAGACACTTCCACTTGCCCACTAGTCTGGGGATGATAAGTTGTAGCTAACTTGTGTGTCACGCCATATTTCGCCAGAAAATTTTGCACTGAACTATTAATAAATTGCGTACCTCCATCACTTATCATAGCCCTCAAAGTTCCAAACCTAGTGAAGATGTGCTTTTTGATGAACTTTACTATGACCTTTGCATCATTGGTAGGTAGAACAACTGCTTCCATCCACTTGGACAGATAGTCCATTGCCACTAGGATGTACTGATTGCCATGGGAAGATGGGAATGGTCCCATGAAGTCTATCCCCCATACATCAAAGATCTCAACTTCGAGGATGTTGCTCAATGTCATCTCATGCATTCTAAAAATAATACCCATCAGCTGACACTGATCACAGCCTTTCACAAACATTGCAACATCTTTAAATAAAGTAGGCCAAAAGAAGCCAAATTGCAATACCTTATGTGTTGTGCGCTCGCCTCCGTGGTGTCCATAATATGGTGAAGAGTGACAACTCTCCAACACTTGCAATGACTCATGTTCAGTTATACATATCATCATTTTATCAGGTCCCTGCTTTAATAAGAAGGGCTCATACCATATATAAAAATGTGCCTCATACTTTAGCCTCTGTTTTTGATGTGTTGAGGCCCCAGGTGGAAATAAACCACTTACCAGAAGGTTCACAATATCAGCATACCAGGGTACTTAACAAGATCCAAGGCAAGTAATTCCTCATCAGGGAACTCTTCGTGAATATGTCATTTATTCCTCACATGAGATGAGTCCTCCAATCTAGACAGGTGATCAACTATCTGGTTTTCATTCCCCTTCCTATCTATAATCTCTAGATTAAACTCTTGCAAGATCAATATCCACCTAATTAGTTTAGGCTTTGCATCCGTCTTGTTGAACAAATACCTGATTGCAACATGGTCAGTGTATACAACAACCTTGGTACCTACCAAGTACGACCTGAACTTATCAAATGTAAACACTAATGCTAGCATCTCTTTCTCTTTGACCGTATAGTTCGATTGGGATGCATCAAGTGTCTTGTTGGCATAGTAGATGGAATGAAACATCTTATCCTTACGCTGCCCTAGCACTGCACCAACCGCGGTATCACTGGCATCACACATGAGCTCGAACAAAAGCTTCGTTTAAGAGCAATCAGAATAGGGGATTCTATCAACTTCTACTTCAAGAGCTCAAATGCCAGCAAGCACTTCTCATCAAATACAAACTTCACCTCTTTTTTCCAATAGGCTACACATGGGTCTTGCAGTCTTAGAAAAGTCTTTGATGAATCTTCTATAGAACCCAACATGTCCTAGAAAGCTTCTAACTCCCTTCATAGTGATGGGAGGTGGCCATTTTTCAATGACCTCTACCTTGGCTTTATCAACTTCCAACCCATTTCTTGAGATTTTATGCCTAGTACAATACCTTCTCGAACTAAGAAGTGGCAGTTCTCCCAATTAAACACCAAATTTGTCTTTTCACATCTTGCAAGGACCCTGTCAAGATTAGGCAAACAAAGGTCAAAAGACTCATCAAACACTGAGAAGTCGTCGATGAACACTTCAATAAAATCCTCCACCATAACATGGAAGATTGCCATCATGCATCTCTGGAATGTTGCTGGTGCAATACATAATCCGAATGGCATACGTTTGAACGCATATGTTCCATACAGACAAGTGAATATCGTCTTCTCCTAGTTCTCTGGTGCAATAAGAATCTGATTATAGCCTGAGTAGCCATCCAAGAAGCAGTAATATTCTTACCCCGCCAGTCTATCCAACATTTGATCAATGAATGGCACCGGATAATGATCATTCCTGGTGGCATAATTCAACTTCCTGTAGTTGATATGCTCAAATTACACCTCTTTAAAGAAGCATAAGCGATCGTTATCAAGTAAAGAACCCCACTTCTAGGTTGGGGTCGATCCCACGAGGAAAATGGTTTAGACTTTAGTTTAACCAACAATTATATTCAATTAGTCAAATTACTTCCAGAAACAAGTAATTAAAAAGGGGGTTTTGTGAAACAAATTGTAAGAATTCAGTAAGTAATCAGTGAATAAAAGTCAATTTTGGTTGTTATCAAGATGAGAGAATTAACTAGGGTATACGCGTTCCCCACAAGCTCACAACGCAGTAATCCTAATAATAGCAATCCTCTCCTAGTGTACTACATGCAAAGTGATAAGTTAGATTTCTCTGAATCCTTGGTCCGGCATCTAGAGAATTTCACCCCGCACCTTGGTCTGGCTACGTGTGTATAATTTACTAACCCATACATTTACCTCATATTAGACATCACATCGATGTTTGGCTTAGTTATTACTTCGCACCAATCGACACTAGCCTATTAGATAGTATCACACTAAATCTATGTTAATAATTCTTTTCTTGTTGATTACCTCCTTGGTCCGGCAAGTAGCAACAA